>JAODKE010000038.1:404752-429967 GCA_026779605.1 Mormyrus hasselquistii | reverse complement strand
ATTTTTGAAGTATAATTGACATTTATTTATATATATATATATATATATATATATATATATATATATATATATATATATACACACCAGACAAAATTATTGGTACCTTTTCAAAATTGTGAGTACATCATTTTATTTCAAGCATATGATGCTCGTTTGAACTCACTTGTGGCAAGAAACAGGTGCTGGCGGTGCGGCAATCACACCTGAAGCCAGATTAAATGGAGAGTTGACACAACCTTTCTCTTGTGTGTCTTTGTGCGCCACACTACGCATGGAGAACAGAAAGAAGAGCAGAGAATTGTCTGAGAAATTGAAAACAAAAATTCCCGAAAAATATCAACAATCTCAACACTACAAATCCATCTTCAGAGATCTTCATGTTCCTTTGTCCACTGTGTGCAACATAATCGAGAAACTCACAACGCATGGCACTGTAGCTAATCTCCCTGAACGTGGACGGAAGAGAAAAACTGACAAAAGACTGCAACGAAGGATAGTCCGAATGGTGGATAAACAGCCCCAATCAACTTGTAAACAAATTCAAGCTGTTCTGCAGACTCAAGGCGCGACAGTGTCAGCTCAAAATATCCATCGACACCATGGCAGGAGACCCAGGATGACCCCACTGCTGACACGGAAGCATAAAAAAGCCAAACTGGAGTTTGCCAAAATGTACTTGAGGAAGCCAAAATCCTTCTGGGAGAACGTCTTGTGGACAGATGAGACCAAGGTCGAGCTTTTTGGTAAAGCTCATCATTCTACTGTTTACAGAAAATGGAACACGGTACCTACAGTCAAACATGGTGGAGGTTCTAAGATGATTTGGGGATGTTTTGCTGCCTCTGGCACTGGATACCTTGAAGGCATCATGAAATCTGAAGACTACCATAAGATTTTGGTGCACAATGTAGGGCCCAGTGTCAGAAAGCTGGGTCTGGATCAGAGGTTATGGGTGTTCCAGCAGGACAGTGACCCCAAACATACCTCTAAAAGCACCCAGAAATAGTTGAAGACAAAGCGCTGGAGAGTTCTGAATCGACCAGCAATGAGTCCGGATCTAAGTCCGATTGAACACTTATGGAGAGATCTCAAAATTGGTGTTGGGAGAAGGGACCCTTCAAATCTGAGAGACTGTGAGCAATTTGCAAAACAAGCTTGTTGATGGTTATAGGAAGTGACTGATTTCAGGTATTTTTTCCGATGGGCGTGCAAGTTGAGGGTGCCAATAATTTTATCCGGCCCAGTTTTTGAGTTTCGTGTGAAATTATGTCAAATTTTTTCCCTCTGTTTTTTTGTGTTGTTCAAATGCACATGAAGGAAATAAACATGTATACCAAAACACTTGTAATTGTAGCAATTTCCTGGGAGAAATGGTACAGTTTCTGGAAGAATTCCAGAGGTGCCAATAATTTCAGCCACGACTGTCTAAATTTATATTTATGGCTCAATGTTTTACAGATATTCGGAGCTCGGTCCCACGTTGATAAGAATGCAACACTGCGGATTAAGGATCAGGGAGACAATGCAAATGCGAACAGGAAGGGGGCGTGTATCTTGGCTTTTACAGAGACTACTACTCAGTAGATCGCTTGGCCTGAAAATGTGTTTTTTTTTTCTCCACAGTGATGAATTTAGGAAGATGAGGTTTCATTTCATTATCCAAGTAGATGTGAGATTAATGTGGCCTGTAAAGCTTTGTGATCAAAAATATTATTCCGAGCAAAAACAAGGCAAACGAAGGTAGAGAAGGGAGAAACTGTTGAATTTATTTATGTTTTAATAGCAGGAACTTTTGTCAGGGTGATGCTTGGAAGGTGACTGACAAGGGAGTAGATTAAAATGATCCAAATCATCCAGCCCCATCAGATAAAATAAATAAAAACAATGTTAATAGCAGAGAAAGCAAAATTTAAATAGTCCATTGAAGACACCTAACCATGTAGTAAGATAATGGGTTTAACTGCCCAGCCCCAGCCCCCACAATCTTTTGTTACTGATCAGGGCATGTGGCCAGGTAGTAAAATGACTAGTGAACCCCCCCCTCGGTTGGAAAAATTTACCAAGCCCCCTCTCACCGATCATCAAAATCTATTGAGAGCATGGGCGTCGCCGCCATTAAATCTGAGGGGGACGTGTCCCCTTCACATTTCATAATCATTTGTTTGGACCCCCCACATTTAACATAAAATATGAGTTTTATGCCAGTGTGCCCCCCCCCCTCCACATTCAAAATGCCCCTGATTGAGAGGGTGTTACTGGTTGTCCATCTTCTGGGCTAACCTTAGCAAAAACAATGGATTTTTAATTCCCTAACTGTGCGACCCAAATGGCTGCCGTCTGTAAATGTGAACCATGACAATATAAGGTCCGCTGGAGAAATCTGCGCTGAGACAGGGTTGTACTTGTGTCCCATGGCGAGTGAAGGCATCTCAGTAGATGTGTTATGTGGCTCTGAGTCACGCGATATATGCATGCCTTCTGTTTTGTTGGTCTCTTCTTATTCATTTCCTTAATTACTGTGTTTAACGACAGGTAAGTGTAAAGTACTGGTATGGTGTCATAAGTCTGATACAACGTTACAGTTTACCTCGGAAATATACATGGAAGAAATGTGGAAGAATTAAATCATCATTTGTTACACCTTAAATATTGTATGAATGTGGAAACTTTAATCAGCTGTATCATGAAAATAACAATGGCACTTCTAAAAGCATACTAATACATAGATCTCGTATTAATGCAAACATAGTGAAAGCTTTTAAAGGTGCTAAAAACTACGGTAGCTTAGCAGCTATTTTTCGCAATGAGAAATGAAATGATGGATACTGATTCTACCATATAGCAGGAGGAAGTTATTTGTTAGCTATTCCCAAAAAGGAAATTTAAAAATATAAAAATAAAAACAACATCTTTTAAAAAATGAAAAACTACCAATTATTTTTAGAGTGAAGAAAAATATATTATATTTACATATATATTTTTATTTTAAAAATCTACATAGGTGTACATTATCATATTCAGGTAGGGAATTAAACGATCAATAGAAGCTGAAGTAAGGAGAAGGTAAATTCTTGGTTCGCCAGTTAGCCCAGTGGTCCATTTCTGCTGGGATCCTTTGGCCAAATCATGGGGTCATGGTGGAAAGATGGTTCCTCCTTGCAGAGGAACTGAAGCCCAGCTGTGTGATCTGTTTCCATGGGAGGTTTGATGCCTTTCTTGCTGTAGCTGAGTGCATCTTTTAGGTCCCTTTCATGGTTGCAGGCCTGGATCTTTAGGTTCCCTGGACCGACTTCTTTCACTCTGTCCTTGGTCGCGGCTTCTTCGGCAGGGTATGGGAGCACGGAGCTGTCGCGAAATGATCTCAGCATTTTTTCTTGGGCTTGTTTGACTTGATAACAGTCCGTGCTGTTAACCCGCTCCTGCTCCTCTAGCTTAAGGGCTACAGATGAATCTACGTTTAACTCCCAAGCCTCTTGTTTCGGAGCTCGCTTTGCCCCGGGTATAATGCATGTAGTCCTTGGTGGTGACTTGCTGTCGACATCTCCCACCTCAGCTTTAATTAAGTGCCGTTTTTGGTGTATACTCAGAGCAATGGTTGTTTTGCAGATTTTGGGGCAGTAGTAGCAGCTGTAGCCCTTGCTGTGTTTCTCTATATGCTTTTTCTCATGGCTCCTCTTGGTGGCGAGATACAGGAAGCGCTGAGGGCAGAAGGCACAGCGATAGCGCTTTTCCGTGCTCACGGCCCTGGCGGTATTCTCGAAGCAGGAGCCGTTCTCCACACAGGATTTGCAGACAAGGTCCTTGTCTTCTTCAGGGCCATCAAAACTGTCCCTAGAGGTGCACAGCTTACCACAGACCCGGCAGAAACAGGGGCGACACGAAATCACATGTGTCTGCAGCGAGGACAAGGTGAAAAACATAGCATTGCACGTGTCACAAGTATAAGTCATCTTGTCACCACTGTTCTTCGACTGGCTTCTAGTCTCTGTTTTGTCTGATGAGATTGTGTCATTTAGGCTGTAGCCCATATCCATGCAGCTCCCCCGAGTCTTGGGTTCTAGGACCTTCATGTCTTCATTCGCATGTCTGCCTAGCTCTCTTCTATGACTCCGTCTCCTCTTGCATCTCAACTTCTTTGGTTTTTTCTTAGGTTTGTAGGAGTAGTATGGACGCCAAAGTTGGTCTGCCGTGTCTTGGTCAGTGGCATCATCATATGCTTCTGTTTCTGCAAGTGAGGCGACCTCAGTTCTTAGACGTAGTTCTGGGCAATGGCCACTCTTTTCTACGTTGTTGTTCGGGTCTTCCTTGTCCAGTTGACAATGGCTCTTCTTCCTTCTTGAAAAAAGCTTAGAACCCCTTATCCTCCGACGGACAAAGGCCTCTTCACCAATCTTTACTGTGATCTGGCAGAGAGGAAGAACCCGACTGTCCTCTGATGGTCCTGGACATGCAGGCTTGGCAATGTAAGTTTCAGTTTTCCTCTGATCCCTCCCAAGAAGATAATCAGCCATAGTTTCAGTACGATGGGAAGCACCAGTAAGGGCCTCCAGCCGGTTCTCTAAGTTAAGAGATCTATCATGGCTTTGATCTAGGAAGGGCTTGTCATTTTGGAAAGTCTTCAGTGCTGCTGGGGAATTATCATTGCCTTGCCTAACCACAGAAGAAACTTTATTAGTTAGATTTGAAGCAAGGGAAGGCATGCAACCATATCTGATGACTGATGGGCCACTGTTGTCATCATAAGTGAAGTTGGTGCACACCTCCTTCACGGAAGACACTGAAGGCCTTGGTCTCAGTGAAGGTACTCCTTCGGAAGACAAGGGCTGAACTACATCCTGGTCACATGGCTGATCAAAGGTGATGTGGGGAGTCACAGATGCGATCACTTTAGGTGTTGCCATGAATGTTACAGGCACGTTGAACAAAGAATCACTCGAACAGACAACATTTGTGCTGTTCTCGTCAAAAGAGGCTGTGGGTGAGCTGCAGCCCAGGGAGAAGGTCTTGGGAGATTCCTCAGGGAAGGTTTGACTGTACGTGTACCGCCTCTTTCGAAACGTCATCGGTAGAAGCCTGTAGAGCTTAATGGGATAAATGCTGCCCTTGAAACTGCCATTAGCCGATTTCCTGTTGACGACCATCCGGGGGTCAATCCCGTGGTAGGATTTCTGATGGTTTTTCAGGATGTAGTAGGTCATGAAGGTCTCCAGACAGAAGATGCACTGATAGCGGCGTTCCCCTGTGTGCCAGACCTCGTGCTTGGTGCGGTACTCGGCCAGGGCGAACACTTTGTCACAGTAGTGACACGGGTATGCCCTGTGCCAGGAGTGCACGTTCTCGTGTCTCCTCAGGCTGGACAGGGTCACGTAGGCCCGTTTACATACACCACATGTGTACACTCTCTTGTCTTTTACCTTCTTGGTTCTTCCATCCACCTCCTGCTGTTCCTCAGTCAACCCCTTGGGAATCGAAAGGTCGTTCGAGCAGAGAGATGGCTGCGGTGAGATCTCCCTCTCAGTTGTACTTCGTTCATCACCGGCAGAAGATCTATCTCCGTCCTCTGTGTCCCTGAGGTCGCATTCGGTTTCAATCGTCTGGGCTTTGTTGCACACCTGCTCATGGTTACGCAGTCGTTTCAGTTGCATGAATTTTCTGCAACAGAACTTGCAAAACAAATGCCTCGCAAACCTCTTCTTGGGGATTTGTGAGTGTCTGCTGAGAATTGCTCTGCTGCTGAGTGTCTCTGGGAAGGAATTGCAGCGGGAGGACAGCAGTGATGGACACGGAGGGCTCGTCACTCGTGCTGAGGCAGGCTCGCTCACAGGTAGCTCTGTTGTGCTGCTTACCTGATCGTTGGTATCTGAGGATATGGATGTCAGTGTGGATGCTGAAGGGGTAGCCATAGCAGCAGTTGAAATCTGGCAGTCACTGCTGGCCGGCACAGGAGTGCCAAGGGCGAGTGTGGCAGGCCTGTGCCGTTTCTTTAATGGACCTGAGCTCTGGTATATTTGTGATTTGGGCAGTGCCAGAGATGGAGCCACATCTTCCTTCTCACCTCCCTGACTCACAGCGTATGAATGTTCGGAGAGATTGTGCACAGGCTCACAAAATGCGGGGGCGGGGGAGTTTTGGGTGAGGAGGAGTCCTGGCTCGACAGGTCGTCTGCCCTCACCCCGCATGCCCAAGGGGGCTCCAGCCTCTATTATGGAGAAAGCGTTGGTGATCCGGGGGCCACTGGCACTTTCTACCTCTTCGGCCCGGGCTGTCTCGTTCTTCAGCAGTTGAGGAATGATGGATGTAGGGGTATTGCTTGGACTGGCTGTTTTGATTGGCTGCCGGGTTTGGCAGGAGGGTACACTGGGGCCTCGCTTCTCTTGTTCCACCATGTTCTCCAGAAAGGGGATGCCAAGCCTTTTTCCTGCGGCCACCAGTAGCCTGATATCCTCAACACCCATAGGAGCCACTTTGGAGCTGTAGATGAAGTTAAGGATGCTGGCAAAAACCTCGGACCTGAGATCCACCAGCTCCAGCACCTGGCTCGATGAACCAGGCTCGGGAGTGGAGAAGGTGCTCCGGAAGTATCCGCTCGAGGCGGCCAGAACGTTGCGGTGAGCCTTGAATTTGATGTCCTCGACCACGATGGTCACATCGCAGAACAAGCCACTTGTACGCTGCTCGTTCAGCGAGCTGAGGATTGCATGGGCGTGGACACTGTCCATCAGGCCCTTGGTGTTGGCCGACACCACCGTCATCTGCAGGGAAGACAGCAGAAGCTGCATTAGTAAGAATGCTGCACGTCAGAAAGAGGACGTATTGTCTATGTATGTTGTGTAGGTAACTGGTAATGAAGGACAATACTTTACACAAGGTCTAGGAGCCATCACAAAGTGCAGTTCATCTACCTATCACTGTACATATATATTGTTATAATTAGTTATAATTGACTGTAGGTATAATTATAGTTTAATAGAGGTTTCCAGCATTTAACATTTGAACATTGTTGATTTTAATGTATAGAACTTTTTATTCTGATAATTTTTGTCCCCCTCTTGTGGATAAACATTGACATTAAACACACACACACATACACACACCTGAAAGCTAGTTTCTTTCCATGATATCGTTTGTGAGTACACACACGGCCCCCAAAGACACTTTTTTGTCCGTGATTCTCTCTATACATGAATACATGCATAGGCTACATGAAAGGGCCTGTTTTATCTGGGCAAGTTTGTTTATGTAATGGTAAATATCTGTGTAATGCTATGAAGTTGTGAATTTACAAGGATACCCATAAATATTTGCACATTTGCTTACGGTAACATGCGTTCGCTTGTGTATTTTCCATTAGTGCATCACAGTAAGCAAGCAGAAATTTTAAAGAGGCACTTCCTGTGTCGCACTTATGATGTAAAAATACAACTGGGTCCTGCCTGATTCACGATCTATGTATGCAAATATAATATTTTCTAGTACGTTTACTATTCGGTAATAGTAAGGCAAGTCACGTTTTGCACGAGGACAGGCGTCATAATGGCTAATGAAACGGTGTCAGCAATGAGGTGCAGCCGCGGCTCTTAGCGGAACCACTCTGGAACGGTACACCCAAACAGCCTCGATAAACACACCGGGGCGCTGCTGAGCTACGGGGGCCGCTGCACGCCCTTCGCCCAAGAGCATGGCAGCCATTTTAGCCACATGTTCACTGAGCGGGGAGCAGGCAAGATGGCCTCTGGGGAGGGGGCTTTTCGCCTGATAATATTCGAAGATCCCTGCCCGCCCGCTTACGATATCTTTCTGTTTCAACCAGTCAAAGCCGCATCTCATTCTTACTCAGATGTTCCTCTGCTTAAAATAAGATTATAATTCATCCAGAGCTTCTTAGCATATAGAAAAAAAATCACAAACAACAATTATCACTTAGCCTCTACCCAATGGGCTCCGAGCAGCCTAATATGGTTGACGCTGCTACTCTAGACTTACTGTTAACGTCTAACAATACAGACAAAACCCGGTGTAAGAAATCGACGTTCAGACTCACACGCGCTTTATAATGGTGCTCATTTTGAAACCAGTTTCTTCTCTTTCTTCTTACAATTATTAATCAGTGTTATGTTGAGTCAGTACTGCCACCCAGCTGATTGCTGATAAACCTGCGAGTTCTCTCTGCTCGCGACAGGCCTGGTTGCCAAGGCAACATGCTGTGGCGCAGCACTTATTCGGCCGCGGCTGAATCGCAGTAGCGGCTGCAGCTGTCCGGGGATCTGTTCCCATTCGCTGCGGCGGGAAGCCGGCTGCTGCAGCCCGAGGTGAGTGGGAGCGAGGAGGTCCACCTGCCCGCCTTGGAAGGACGGCTTTGTCTGCACGCGTGTGTCTGTGCGCTGCGTGAAAGCGAGACCGCAGCTCGAGCTCGCCACTCACGCCAACCGTGCATGGCTTCATCCATGTTCATCTTTCTGCTTTCTGCCTTTTTTCGAACATAATATCCCACCCACAGTATTCGTACACCAGGCATCGTTGGTTGTTTAGAAAACTATGTGCCTTACTGTTGTTTGTGCGTGCATCGTCCTTTTGTTTAACAGAAATTTCAGATTTTTCATCATCAAATGCTATTGGCCACACCCTATATCATACCTTAAAATAGCAATAACTCAAAGGAACATTAGAATTCCCCTTTCCATTCTATAGCAAAGTGTAACAAACGGCACGGCACGATATAATCAGTCACATAATCAGCAGAGACATCGTTAATCGACTGCTAAGTGAAGAGCACATGGATAAATCCATTCACATCATCTGTAGCTGTCATTGGTACTTTTGGCTTGAAAACAGTTCATTGTGAAAAAACATGCAAAACATACCTGCAAAAAAATAAAATCAGTGAGAGCGACGCCGTAGAGCAAAAATTAAGAAAGAGATCATGCTGGGTCTCTCTGCTACACTTTATGTTCTCTACCTTAAAAAATAAACAGTTTGCAAACTGCAAGAAGTGGAAGGCTTTTTTGACAAGACTTGCTGTTGCTCAGTGGTGCTGTTAGACGCAGACCTTCTCTCTCTCCCTCTCTCTCTCTAGCATTCTTGTTTCAGCCTCCTTCCACTCTCTCTCCAATCCTAAAGCTACCCGGTGCTCTTCTCCCTGCTCGCTGTCCTCTCGCTGCCCGCTTGCTGCCAGCTTGCTGCTCCAGTGCGAGGGCTCTGCCAGAGGACAGGTAAAAATAGCAGCATGGAGTGTTCAGGCTGCTTGCAGCTGAGCCGGAAGTGAGAGCTTTATGATGCACTGCTGCACGCAAAGTGAGTGATTCGCTCCTCCATCACATCAGCGCCGCGTATGGAGAAGGGTTACGCGGTATCATGCTGCGGCTGCAGCGGCGCGGCGCCTCAGAACCACAAAAACAGAAATGAATCTGCAAACATTACACTGCAGCCTCGGGCACAGAAACGACTCGGCGAACGTTACTCCGCCGCCTCAAACACATAGACGACGGAGTAAATATTACTCGGCGGTCATATAAACATAAACGACTCGGAAAGCATTACTCCGCTGCCATACATGGAGATATGACTCGGCAAACATTTCTGTGCAGCCTCAGACACGTAGATGACACAGTAGATATGACTCTGCAGTCGCAATTGCAGAAACGAGTCAGCAAAAGTTGCCCTGCAATCTCTGATGCATGAACGACTCGGCGAATGTTACTCTACAGCCCCAGACACAGAAACGACTCGGCGAATGTTACCGCAGCCTCAGACGCACGAACGATTCAGTAAACGTTACGGTGCAGCCCTAAGCGTTGAAAAAAACTTGGAAAAGTTTACCCTGCACCCCTAAACACAAGAAACACAAAGCAAACGTTACTCTGTAGCCGAAAGCACAAAGCACAAGTCCATGACTTAGCAGTCACCATAGCAACTGATGTAGATTACTGCATGCACAAATGCACATCACAAATTGTCACAGATCTGAAGTACTTTGGTTTTGGAGAAAAGGGTAGAAGAATTGGAGAGACATTAACTAATTACCACTGACGCATTTGTGCAGCAGGTCACAGGGCAAGGCCGATCTCCCAGCACTGCTTGTCTTTTTAATAACCTAGCGAACAACAGCCATGTATACCTCTGTGAGCGTGAGCAGTGGGTTAACTGGGGGTGAACAGGCATAGGCAGGTGCACCAGTGCTGGTAAAAAGACCAGGGACAGTCCAAGTACTTTTCAATATTTCACGACTAAATCAAGACACACCTTAATGACAAGTGAAGATGGTAGTCTCCATCTCTCTCTCTCTCTCTCTCTCTCTCTCTCACACACACAAATTTTTACTCATATGTTTGTGGCGACCATCCATTTATTTATATGGGCAAAACCCTAATCCCATCAATTACAACCTTAACTTTAACCAAAGTACAAGTCTTTTGATATTTTTAGTTTTTTTTTTGTCACATGGTGGGGAAATTTGGTCCCCACAATGTAATATATACATAACCCACACACACTATCTACCACCTGCTGTGACCTACTGTTTTCAGTCTCGCTTAACCTGCTTTTCAGGTTTGACCTCTTAGTCCAGCTATGTCCTTTGTCCACTCGACTATAGGGGAAGAAGAGCAGAGCTCTGCATGTTAGACTGACAGCTTTTTCAGGGTTAATGACGTTTAGGCTTTGACTCTACAGTGAAATTAAGGAAGCAGAATTAAAGACTGTCAGAACACTGTCACGAAACTGCAAAATCTGCCACCTTCAAATGTTTTTATTTTAAACGTTACAATATTATACACTCACTGGCCACTTTATTAGGTACACCCCTTCAACTGCTCATCGAAACAAACATATAAATCAGCCAAAATCTATAGTTGATATTTTGCCTGATCAAATGAGTCTCGATTTCCACTGCCACATTCAAATGGTAGGGTGAGAATTTGGCGTAAACTACACAAAAGCATGGATAGATCCCCCCTAATGGCGTGGAGGATATTTTCTTGGCACACTTTCAGCCCTTTAGTACCAGAAGAGCCACAGCCTATATGAGTACTGATGCTGACCATGTGAGCAGAGTGCACCCAGCTTCAGCCTGTACCTAGGTGGGGTAACGCAAAGCTCGTATCATCTTAGACTGCTTTGTTGAACATGGCAATGCCTCCACAGTCACCAGATCTCACCTGATCCAATTGAGCACCGATGGTGTGTAGTGGAATGGGAGATCTGCATCATGAAGGTGCAGCTGACAAATCTGCAGCAACTTCATGCTGCTATCATGTCAACATTGACCAAAGACTAATGAATGTTTCAAGCACCTTCTTGAATCTATGCCTGAAGAATCAACGTAGTTCTGACGGCTTTAGGGATCCAACCCAGTACTAGCAATATGTACCTAATAAAGTGGTCAGTGAGTGTATGTGAATATGATGCTACACAATATCAACATCGCATAATTCATTGCAAAAATTCAACACTATATCTAAGAAAAAGTACATATTAGAGGTCTGCAGTACATGGTCTGTGATGCACTGCCAGAATAGGTTCATTATATAAACTGTCAAACTTCCCAATGAATCTACAATGTAGAAAACATATTCAAGGAAAATAATTCAAATGACCTCATCACAAATACGGTTGCTGAGTTCTTTTTGTTTTTTAATTAAGCTGGAGTTAATCTCCCCTGGGGAAGAATTCGGTAAAAAAAAAATATGCTGCATATGTTGACGTCTTCCAAAATGGAGTGAACACAATAATGCAGTGCCTTTCACTTCCAGCAGAGGGTGTACATTCACACAGAACTGTACATGTACTAGTAGAGAAAGTCAAATTTTAGTACGTTTTATTTATTCCTAATGAGGTTATTTCAAATCATGTGTGGAGTGTTGATCTAATCGGAGTCCATGCTCCCTAGAGGGCTAATAGCCTGTTTAACAAAAACCAAAAATCTTTTAATGTTAATATGACAAATGATGGAATTTGCAGAAACTCATGATTAAAGTATTTTGTTTACAGACCCTTCACACTGATATGGTCATTTGTATAAAGCTCCCTGTGTATAAAATATCAGATTCACTTGAATTTTAATGATCTAAAATAACTAAACTTTACTGGATTTTGTTCAGGAAATGCAAAGCTTGAAAGCTGGAACTTGAAACAATGTTGCAAGAAATCACACAGGAAAAATCATCAATAAACTCACAATGGCTCATATGGGGGAGGGGGATCTGGCCTGGGAATGTCCCCCACCCACCATGCTGACCCTGATGTAGTGTAAAAATTTAACCGCAGATTATTGTTTATGTGTGCGGAAGCTGAACTTAGTATGTTATTTTGTGTGAGTGTGTGTCCTGTGACAGACTAGCATGAGGTCACCGGGATAGAGTCCACACTCATTGTGATGCAGCGCTTAATATGAGGCTTGTGGGAAGAACAATTGTATCTGCTTAAAGTTACCACATGCTACTAAAATATTAGATGTTTTATAGTATAAGGACTGTGAGTGGCAGGTTTGTAGTGTGGGACCTTGGGACACTAGATGTTCAAACCTGCGAAATTACAGAATGGGATCGAAGGGAGCGTCATCTGTACTCCGGACTGGTTTCTTTCTTTAATGAGCACAGGACCAACCTAGGAAGGACAGAGAGCTGGCTGTGTGGAAACAAATTCATACAGCATGCAAGTAGTTGGCCCATGGAGCGCGAACTGCCTCTCAGAGAGAAAATGGATTTAGCAGAGCTTGGATTACGTAGTTTGTTAGGATTTGAGGAAAGACACACTTCTGCTTGAAGTATCTCATGCTCTGACTAGAAGGACCGGCATAAATCAAAAAGTCAGACAGACAGTAATAAATCTATCAGATTAGGGAAAGCAGAGGTAGAACTCTCTGATGAGAAAATAACCAAGACATGAGGCAGGAAAGGAGTAAGAGGAAGGTCACTGATAAAACAAGCAGCTAGTGTATCAAAAAGGGGGATTCCCTCCCGGTGCGGGGGAGGGGGAGGGCATTCTGAACGGCTGCCTGAAGTGTCTGTGCACCCATAACCAAAAATGGAGGAACAAAGAACTTAAAGTAGCCTTGCCTGTCTTATTGCTCTTCTAAGATAGACTATGGAAAATGCAAAGATGAATCTCACATGAATGTTTAACTGGTTAGGCATTAAGATCTAAAAGTGAATCTTAAGCATCATGTGATGTACATTTGCAGATGATTTATTAATGGCTATAATGTCCCATCCCAGTCTGACTCAGGCTATTAATGGCTACTTCTGCGGACGGCATCCCTGACCACCCTCTTCTCTGCCCGCCGCTTATTGGTGAAGAAGCACCTTCCAGACATCCAGGTTTTCTGGGGCCTCCATCTCAGGCCCGAAGGTTTCACTGGGACCTCTGGTCATCTGCTCCCAGAACCGTCTGGAATCACACAACTGGATCCCAACCAAAAGCACATGCAGTAGTGAAAACGTGCGACGGTCACATCCTGTCATGAGGCATCACCACAGCTGTCTTTACACTTCATATATATGTGAACAGAATATTAATCAAAGATCCCAGAGAAATTCAATATATCCATTATAT
Organism: Mormyrus hasselquistii; assembly: GCA_026779605.1. Classification (NCBI taxonomy): domain Eukaryota; kingdom Metazoa; phylum Chordata; class Actinopteri; order Osteoglossiformes; family Mormyridae; genus Mormyrus; species Mormyrus hasselquistii. Next base: position 416,419 of record JAODKE010000038.1, on the reverse strand, counting down.
TGAGGTTAATTATAGCAGTATTAATATGATAATAGGGGTAGGAAACTTCGAATACCAGCGTGACCAGCTTGAAGGGCAGCTGCTACCGCAGAGCAGTGACAATTTTGAACCAGTGGTCACTCACCCACCCACTACTGTAACTAAACTGGCCCTCCGTCACACCACACATATTGACACACTTATACATGCTGAACTATGTACAATCCATTTATAATGGCATATGGTATATTGTCACTGTGTTCATTATTTTATCTACCCCCCATCAGAAGGTTAAATTTTTATAACTGTCAAAAGGTGTATTATATACAAGTGCGCCCTCTGCTGGACATATGCTGCATGTGCCATTTCGATTTCTAAAGCAGGCCATGGTCATAAAGGAATTAAATTTTAATAAATGAAATGAGTATTTTTTCTTTCATGAGTTAAAGTGCTGGGAATGTGGCTTACATTCATTTTATTTCAATATATTAAATGGTATTTACATTTAGCATCTATTTTTATTAAGGAAAGTGCACTTTTCTCCCAAATCTCAGTCAGCATGCAGAGGCTATGCAAGGATGTCCTCTTATGCAGGGAGGACCGTTATCTGCAGCAGTGAGGCATCAGGCAGGCAGTACAGGGAGTCAAACTGCCTCTGACACAGACGCTCAGCATATTGCTGGGTTAGGGTTCCGACCATCGCCTGGTCTACATACAGCCATGTGTTTTACAACATTGTATCGCATCAATGGAACCTCGCTAACTGATCCAGAGAATAATACACAAGCAGAAACGTGGAGGCTGTGAAAGATGGTGGCACTTTCAGAGGCTATCTCACTCCCAAGGCTGGGATGGAGCAAAACGTCTTGCTAGTTTTCTCTTATGTCTCCAGGCTGCGAGTTCTGAAATCTGGGAAAGAACCCCCCCCCCCCCCCTCCATCTTGCTGCCAATGTGACCGTAACCTATGGCGCCTTACCGTCCGATACATCTCAGACCTTGCTACGCTCTGCTTTTACAAGTTTAAATGATTCACTTTATGTGAAAGGTCACAGTGTTCTGACTAGGGAATCATGATTGAATACACACAGCATGCAGACGGGCTCTGTGCGGTTGATCAGCCGGAATAAGCTTGGAATTCTGGGTTTACAGACAAAATGTCACCTTGAGCTCCCTGCCAGATGTTGCATATAACTTCATGTGTCTAAAGTCCTGTAAGATGCTGCTCTGCCTGGATCTGGCCCTGCATCTATGACCCTACTGCACCCCTGAAGCTCAGCATTACACTCATTAACATTCTGAGACCTAAATGATCTTCAGTGTGGACTGATTGCTGATGGCAGATGTGGTGAGATCAGCTTGTCATAAATGGTCACTTTCCTCACCAGTTTAATGTTTAATGGTGCGATAAAACAAAGAGCAAATAAAACAAACCAAGTGGCATTTCTGTTGCCCAAAACACTTTGATAATGAGAGAGTTCAGAGGAGGACAGCCAGACTCATTAAAGCTAACAGGAAGGTCACAAGGGCTAAAACAGCAGTCCAGTACAATAGTGGTGTGCAAGATGGCATGTCTGGACACAACATTTGTCAATCCTTCAGGTGGATCTGGAGACAATAGGACAAACTAACTCAGATTATAAAAGGTGACCAGATAAAATAGCCCTTTATGTATATGTACTGATTACATAAACAAAGACTCCAAATATACATGCAATGTATACGGTCTTAAATATGTTAATAAATATACAGAGACGAAAAGGCACCTTTACTTATAGATTTAAAACTGGGATTTATTTCATTGTAGCCTTTTTCTTAATGTGTCATCGATAACAGAGTGAGAGTAGGGAAATTTCCTTTAACATAGCTGACTACAGGAAATTCAATATTTGTTTTTAAATCATATGTCAAAACTACCATTTATCGTATGATATTTAAGAGACTTGTTTTTAACTATTGATCTGCATTATTGTGCTTAACTGTTTCATCAGCTCAGCAATATCGTATTTCATAACATTTGGTTACCTCCACAGAACCGTCTCAGCCTGAAATTAGAACATAGTGATATGAAAGAAAACGTGTGGTGTACTTACTTCGTTTTTTCGTGTCAAGAAGCTGGAAGAAGTCTTCGGAGGGCGAAGGGCCTTACCACTGATTTCAAACACCGTCTCGCCCAGCAAAGGCGCCATATTGGGACGCTAAAGCGTTACCAGGACAACGGACAGGACAACGGGCTCCTCTTTCTACCGGCAAACAGGTAAACGTTTTCGTGATGTTCTGCAGAACGTAAAAATTGTGACAGTATGTTCAATAAAAATAATTTAACTGTATGTAACATGGGGAAATGTTAGCACGGAATTTTCAATAATAAAATAATCGTGTAAACAGTTGTTAAGATTAAAGGGTCATGACCCAGCGGATGGATATTTCTCAGAAATATTAATGCATATTATACCTCACTCATATGAAGAAGTACAGTAAAGAAAACAATGATATGTCATTTGGTGTCGTTTTTCTAAGTGGGGACTTAGTTTGAAAGTGCTTAAAATTAGGTAGCAGCTCGCACTAGATGCCGACGATGGACAAAGTAGTTCTGAGCGGAGGAACGGGCTGATCTGGCGGAGGCGCACGGCGGTGGCAGGTCCTCAGCTGATGTGAAGGTAAGAGCTGAGAGAGTGGAGCTGCTCTGTCTAACAGCAACTACAGCACTGCAACAAATAGGTAATAAAACGCACCAAACGTCCACCAGCGCGTCGCTTCGGGTGCGGAGCGGCCGGAGTGCGTACGACTTGCTCGTCGGGCTTCTCGGAAAGTGGGGTTCCTGCTTCGCCGCTCTTCGTGCTGCAGTGAGGAAGGTCCAGAGGCCATTTCGCTCCGCAGAGGAGAGTCGCGCTCCGACGGGCGACGTTATCGCTCGTGACGGAGGGAGGCTAGCTGGATGTTTATCAACACGCCGTACAGCGGCTCCAGTGAAACCCCCGTTAGCTACTAAAGCCACCGGGGTTATCCGGGAGCTAAATAGGCGCTCCACTTCTCACCAGGGTTTTTGTATGGGCGTTTAAGGTCCGGGTCGGCCCGTGGAAATTAAATAAAATCCGTGGTGCGGTCCGGGGTAACGGAAGGGGCCCTCTTTTGCGCACTTAGCCCCATGCCCGAGTGAAAACACACCGACAGGCAGCTGCTGCGCTTCGCTCACTAAAGCTGGTAAGTTAACTGCTGGTTACTTGTCCGAGGCCTCGTTAACTAACCCCGGGTTGACCGCACGGTGACGGACACAGTCCTCACGACGAGTCAGCAGCCGGTGGAGTAGGCCTGTCTGTCGGTAGGTGGCCAGCCGGCCGGGCGAGTCTGCGGATAAATAGGCTTTAACCTTACTGACGCGATCTGTCTGCTGTATAAACATAATGGCACACAGGGGCTGCTTCCAGGACCCCCGATCCAACACGCAACTCAGAAATAATCTAAAATATCCGTACTTCCCAATTCGATTAGTCGCTCACGTCGTCAGAAACCTGAAGCGGCGATGTTTGACGTTGATGCTAAACTCCGCTCTTAGGTCCAAATGGACATAACGCCAACCCAGATTAACTGCTTTGCTGTCGGTTGCGTGTCAAATGGAGCCCGAGGCTGTAATTAGCTACGTCGTACAGTGGGCCTCGGCTAAAAAGTAATAAATAAATGTTTTACCCGTTCTGCTAAAATTGTAAAGCAGACATACGCAAATAATAAGCAAGGGGGTGTTTGTAAAACGAGAAATATGTCATCGGACGCTGTATAATATACTGGCTTCATAAATGTTTAATCAAAATAAACAAAGACGGTGATCCAGTGATTTCTGAGGCCTAAACGGCCTTATGTCGTATTTTTTAACCTTTTGACAAAACTAGCGGTTTGCACAGTATCCTGGCTTGTTAACTGGCGCTGAACTAAAACGATCACATTTTTATAGCGTTTAATCTGACGTGGCTAGCCAGGTCCACCCAGCGAGACATTTATTCGGCATTTCCGTCGTTAGCTGGCCGAGTTAGCCAGGCTTCTCTGCCGGGGCGAGCAGCAATCCGCCTCTCAGGTATTTTTACCGACATACGTAACTTAACAGGTATTTGACTTTTGAAATCGTTACACCGAGGCTGTTAAATTAACGTAGCTTTCCTTGGTCAGGAGTGAAAGGCCTAATTAAGTATTTGTAGTTTATTTGCTGTGCGTCGATTGCACAGTCTACCGTGAAAATTATTTGATTTGGCGTTTAAATTGTGCGAAGTCTTCTCTGACTTAATATCACCCTTTTAAAGTCAAGTTGATATTCTGGGTAACAATAATTGACACGTTTATTTTTTTCCGTCCATTTTCTGTAATGGCTCCAGTTTGGAGTGTGGTTGTCTGAAACCAAGGCTGGGTGCATCCTAAACGGGCCTAGTCCCTGTGGTCATGTCTGCAGTGACAGTATACACGGGGTTACCTGCACACATCCTTAATTGAACCCGCATTAAAACGATGTGCCTAGTCAACCTATCACTTCATTTCAGTATTTCTGCTTTGTTCCAATTTCAAAGAAAGAACAGTGGAACCCACCACTTACAGCTTGAAAATTCATAGGCTGTGGTAACTGGACAGATTTAATATATTTTTAATAGGTGTACAACTACTGTAATATCTTCCCAAAGGATACTTTACAGCATAAATTTCCACCCCTGGGCTTTAGGCTTGAATTGGCCCTTTCCTCTTCCTCATGCAGTGTTGAGAACAGTGGCATGAAAGTGGGAGTGGTTGTAATCCCCCTTCCCTTTTCGTCCCTGGAGGAGCCACAGTCTCTCAGGTGTACCAATCTTATCACACGTCGAAGGCCATGCACTGTCTTATCCCAGTGAGGTGGGCTGTAACAATCAGCCATGCTATCAAGCGCATAACACTGCCATCTGTCTCTGGAGATTTTGAGTTGATTGATTAAATTATGGGTAACGGCCTTTTGCTTGTATCTGTCACTGTATACATCTAGAAGCTGTTGTGAACTGGCTCACTGGTAGCTTTAAATGTTTGTGGTTAATGCTACTTTTTTTTTTTTCTTTCCTTTGTTTCCATAGAATGTACAGAAAGGGCAACAGTTCCAACTTTTTTTTTTTCTTCATACAGTTTACAGTGAATAGTGTTGCATTTATATTTTTTACGATACACTGCAGCTTTGTTTCGTCGCTGATTGTTTTCTAAAGGCCTTTTGAGGCCTAATCTTGTCAGTAACCACTTGTGAACATGGAACCATTGAACAAATTAGGAAAGCTTTTATCAACGTGTGTAAACTGTAAACTGGATTCAATTACTCATTCTTTTAATAGATGTACCTCGTGAGGTTAAATGACTGACTTTAAAATGTACAAACAGATCGGTTTCCTCATTTTTAAGGACCACAGCCTTTGGGAGTTAACTAAATTAAAAGTCTATAGGCTTGTGAAAGGTTCGGTTACGAAATAAGTATTTTGAAACAGTGTAAGTAAGGCTTTGAAGATCAGAGAGAGGAGGATGGATGAAAGAAGGTGAATTGAGCGGGTGTTTTAGTAGAGAGCGGCCATGGTAGAGAAGGTGTGCAGCTACGCAGGGAGCATGTTGAGAAGCCTTAACAGGAGCACCACAGATTTTAGGTAAGCTAATGTCTTATAGTACAAGTTCATAGTATAGAAATACTGCTGGTTCTGCCCTTTCAGCCAAAATACTTTCCATGTAAGGCAGAGTGGACTAGGAATGGGGTGCCTAGGACCCCGTGTTTATAGGCTGTGTCGATATACCTCATACTGAAGGCACCGTTCCCAGTGACCTGAATGTTTGAACAGTAGACTGACTCTGTGGGGGATTTAGCAGGATACAGAAATTTCTCATGAACGAAATGTAGAAATTTTATCTGAATTTGACTTGGTTAATATTGAGGCAGATTGTCCTTCAGTTGAAGTATGTTATAGAATTACAGGTATAGCGTTGAAGTACATTAAACTTGATATGCAGGTCACTGGTTCCGATGGCCTTGTGGAAAATTAGGGATGCAGTTGAGCTCCTGTGCCGCCGGGTTAATTGCATTTGGCGCTGGATTAGCTGAAAGGTTTTCTGTGTACATCATTCAGTTGTGGTTTTATTTTGGTGAAATTGTGTGTGTATATACGAGTCTTGCGTTCATTGCTTATTTACGGCTCGGATGCATATTTGTGTGAAACGCTTCAGACTAGCTGTGTAGTTTAAATACGGTTTTGTGCCCACAGGGGGCCTGGACGGGGACCCATTCGGGTCACCAGACTGCCCAAATTCCACTGCTGTCACATAACTTGGGAACCACAGGCCCAGTAAAGTCTTGGTTAATCTTACTTCTCTCATCTCCCTATTATGTATGTCCAGCATCTGTTTTTATTCAATGCGACTTACAACTCAGCATATTCATGTGCTGTCAGGAGTGCAGTAAACAAAAATCAGACTAGCACAATCACTGTCAGATTGTTCTAAAAATACTGTATTGTACCACACAGGATATGGGTCGTAATGTAGCAGGAGTACCGAGATATTTATCAGAGTATTAATAGTCCAGTTCATAATCATTTTGAGTGCACAAAGTTCTAAAATTACAGATGTTTTAATTATGATTTAAGTTTTTTGCCTTCAAATATTCGAAGTGATAATCAGTCTGTAGACTTTAAGAAATGCTGTATCTGAGTCTGGGCGTCTGCAAAATCATTATGGTCGACACCAAGTGCGTTCAATCATGGAAACGTTCACTGCTGAGGGGGGGGGAGGGTGCACCTGAGTTTATCTAATTTTCTGCCGTTCGTTGCTCAGAACAACCTTGGTAACCATGGGATTAGTTAAAAACATGTTTATTTCTCAAGCATTACTTTTGACTGCACACCAGACTTCTAGCTGAGTGGTGAACTGTGAATGACGCCCCCATATCCTGCTTATAGTCTCACCGGTATTTTCTCTGTCTGTCTTCTCTCTAGTGAATGGTAGTGTCTAGAAAGGGTATGTCCCTTCAGGAGAGAGGTGCCAATGTCCAACCGGCCTAATTCCAATCCAGGGGGGTCACTGCGACGTTCACAGAGGAACAGTGCTGCGGCCCAGCCACACGACGACTCAGTCGCAGGAAGGTATGTGCATGCGCAGCTGCTTTTCTTTTGTTTTTTTTTTTGTTCCTGAGCTTTTGGTGGTATGTGTAGTACCTGCATGCCCTAATCTACCCATCACGGAAAGTCATTCAATCTGCCTGGCAGCTTAAGCTTCTCTCCTGCTGCTACTGCCATGGTGTTGGTGCACAAACACAAAGCTTGACGATAAGCAAGACATTTCGGATGCTGGTGGTCGTGAAACATATCCACACGGAGGTTTGGAAGGGCTGAGTGTGAGAGGGCAAAAGAGCGGGAGGGAGAGGCGGGTGGTGGGGTGGGCGGGTGGATGTAGGTATATCCCCGAACACCCTGTCACTGGCTCTTTAACTTTCAACCTTACAGGTTGCAGTCAGAGCAGGTAAAACGTAAAGCAAATTCCCCTCCTGAAAGTAGAAGACCTATTTCTAAGGCTTCAAAAGCCCAACCCACAGGGCACCGCTCAAGAAGGTACCCCTCCTTTCTCCTCTGCATCCTTTGTGTAGTGTGGCTTTGCTACGACTAAATCGGCTTTCTAGACGGTCAATATCTGCTGCGTGTCTCTCTTTGCCCGCTATTCGTCGCTTGTCATGTTAGCTGGGGTTTGAAACTGAAGATGAACGCCGGGAGGGAGCGGAGTATGGCCGTGCTGAAATGTCCCCTTTCTGTGTATCCCCAGAAGCGGCCTTCCGCTGTCAGTGGCTTCGTTCGTACTGCAGGACGACTCGGTTGGTGCGGGCACATCAGAAGCAGAGAGGGCCAGCCAGGCTAAGAGGGAGGGCACCCGGGGAGTGAAGCGCGGCTCGGCCCCAGAGCAGAACAGCTCTTACTCAGCCAGCCCTGCTAAAAAGCCCAAAGCGCTTGTGGCCCCAGACGCCTGCCCCGAGGCCAGACGGACATCGGCTAAACCTAAGAAGAGGCGCTTGGTGCTAGAGCAGCCCGTCTCAGGCAGCCGGGCCCTGAACAGGAAGAGTGGAGCGGCCGGGGCGTCCCCGACCCAGAAACGGAAAAGGGCGGACGCTTCCTCGGGTTCTCTCCCCGCTGGTACCGAGGCCAAGTCCGCAAAACCCACCAAGCTGGCTTCTAAACCGGCCGCCTCAGCCAGAGCTGGGTGCAGCACTGTAACGGACACCTCCTCTTCTGCCTCCTCTTCCTCCTCCTCCTCTTCCACCGGACCCCCCGGCACCGCAGCCCAGGGTGCGCGGCTTAAGCAGGGGAAGGACCAGAGCAAAGCCCGGCGTTCCCGCTCAGCCTCTAGCCCCAGTCCACGGCGCAGCAGCCGGGACAAGGAGCCGCCCAAGCCCCCCGGTACCTCCAAGTTTGAGTGGGCTGCCCGCTTCAGCCCCAAGGTCAACCTGCCGAAGCCCAAGCTGTCTCTGCCCGGGTCCTCCAAGCCAGAGACGTCGAAGCCCGGCCCCTCAGGGCTGCAGGCCAAGCTAGCTAGTGAGCTCCTCCCTCGCCCTTTTAGTCCTCTACCTCATGCCTTAGGGACACATTGTTGGTTCTGGGGTTCTGCAATTTGGGCAGGGGGGTGTCAGAATTTCAAGGGGACAAGGGTGGCTCCCATTCCATTTAATCTCTCTGCGCTCCCAGGCGCTTTTCCCTCGGCTAAAATCGGCAGCTTCAGCTGCTGTCCTGTAATGCAGGAGAGGCTTATGGGGGCAGCCCCACCCTCATTTGGCTAGGGGGTGGTTCTGGGAGTTTGGGTTTCTATGGGCCTGTTATGTGGTCAGTGGGATAGGCTGCCATTACAGCTTATGGGTCAGATTTAAGTGGATGTTGTAGTGCAGGGCTGTTTGGAGGGTGACCAGGGTGAGGTGTGTGTGTGTGTGTCAGCTGCTGGGTAAGCCCTGAGTTTGCTTGCATTTTGCATGTGGGTTTTGTCTTACACGGGGTGGGTAAAGATAGTACCTGCAGATTCATGCCCTGTACTCTGGTTTGCCTATAAGCCCAGCTAAATGCCCTTGTGACTGGTCCACCTTTGGGATCTGCAGGTTTAAGGAAGTCCACCAAGAAGCGCAGCGAATCTCCCCCAGCGGAGCTCCCCAGTTTCCGGCGGAGCGCACGGCAGAAGACCACGGGCTCCTGTGCCAGTACCAGGTAGGGGGCGCTCACGGCGGCAGGCGTGAAGTATGTGCCCGGCTGGCTGTTTGCGGGCTAACGGTGCCCCTTGCTTTGGCGTCTCTGCAGTCGGCGAGGCTCAGGCCTGGGCAAGCGCGGGGCGGGCGACGCGCGCCGACAGGAGAAGATGGCCGACGCCGACAACAATCAAGATGGGGCCAACCCTTCGAGCGCACGCACCGACGAGGTCCCGCAAGGAGCCTCCGGTATGGCTGCGCCTCAGCTCGGAGAACGCAAGTGTTACTGGCCAGGATGGCCGCGCCGATGTTTCTCCTAACGGTACCGACTTTTTATTATTTTTTTTTCCTTCTCTTAATTCAGCCTCCAGCTCAGTGGCCGGGGCGGTGGGTATGACCACGTCGGGGGAGAGTGAATCCGATGACTCGGAAATGGGCCGCCTGCAGGGTGAGCCGGCCCGGTCTGATTGGAAGGGTGTACTTTTTGGGGGAGGGGTCAGGCTGTTGCGGTGAGCAGCGTTTCGTTATTGCCGAGTGGTGTTTTTGGCGACTTACTGTCTGTTTTTATGTGCCAGCTCTCCTGGAGGCCAGGGGCCTTCCTCCACACCTGTTTGGGCCCTTGGGGCCCCGTGTGTCCCAGCTGTTCCACAGGACGATAGGCAGTGGAGCCAGTAAGTGCCCCTTATTTGTGTACACACGTGACCCCCCCCCCCAGTGTGTGTGGCTGCTCATGGCTTTCCTTCCTTTCAGGCTCCAAAGCCCAGCAGCTGCTCCAAGGTCTGCAGGCCACGGGGGACGAGTCCCAGCAGCTTCAAGCAGCCATTGAGATGTGCCAGCTTCTGGTGATGGGCAACGAGGAGACGCTGGGGGGCTTCCCAGTGAAGAGCGTGGTGCCTGCATTGGTGAGTCTGTCGCCAGACTTCGCGGGAAGCGTCTGCGTCTGTCTCGCGCACCCTAACGCTGTCCTCTGTCCCGCAGATTACCCTGCTGCAGATGGAGCATAACTTTGACATCGTGAGTTTGCACGACTGGAATTGCCACTAGTGCTGCTGTTATCCCAGGGCTGTTGAGAGGCGTCAGACCGCGGCTTCTCCCCTTTTTTCCCCAGATGAACCACGCATCACGGGCTCTAACCTACATGATGGAAGCGCTGCCACGCTCCTCAGCTGTCGTCGTGGATGCTATCCCGGTCTTCCTCGAGAAGGTTAGTCCGTGCGCGGGTCCCTGATTCCATCCGCCTCCTACCTGACTGGCGCAGAGACTCACAGCCACGATTCTTCCCACAGCTGCAGGTGATCCAGTTCATCGATGTGGCGGAGCAGGCCCTGACTGCGCTGGAGATGCTGTCACGGCGACACAGTAAAGCCATCCTGCAGGCTGTACGCGTCGCGCTCTCGCCGGCACCCTCCTCCGGCTTATTTGTGGTTCTCGGGAGGTGTAGGCCTTGTTTCTGACCCTTCTGGTTCCTCCTCAGGGTGGGCTGGCCGACTGCCTGCTCTACCTTGAGTTCTTCAGCATCAATGCCCAGAGGAACGCTCTCGCCATAGCTGCTAACTGCTGCCAGAACATCACGCCCGACGAGTTCCACTTCGTGTCCGACTCGCTGCCCCTGCTTACACAGCGGCTGACGCACCAGGTGCCCTGCTGCCCCACTGTGTGTGTGCGTGGCATGTGTGCTTAGGGAATAACTCTGCTGTTAAAATGGCAGTACTGACAATATTTTGTTGTGTTTTTTTTTGTGCTTTTAGGATAAAAAGTCTGTTGAAAGTACTTGTCTCTGCTTCGCCAGGCTTGTGGACAATTTTCAAAATGAAGAGGTAAGGTTGGATCTGCTAGATGCGGCCGTGCGGTGTGGTGCTTGTGACCCCTCTGACCTCTCTGACCCCCGTGGCAGAACCTCCTGCTGCAGGTGGCGTCCCGTGACCTGCTGACCAATATCCAGCAGCTGCTGGTGGTGACTCCGCCCGTGTTAAGCTCGGGGATGTTCATCATGGTGGTCCGCATGTTCTCGCTCATGTGTTCCAACTGCCCCTGTCTGGCTGTGCAGCTCATGAGGCAAAGTGAGTATGGGGACCCCTGCCATCTGTATGTTGTTGGGTCGCATCCCAGGGAGGGGATCCTGCGGTGTTTCAGTTCCTTATGCCTAACCTGAATGCGGTTAAGCAGTATAGAACGTGACGTGCGCCTGTCCTAAAGATGTGTTTCTTTGCAGATATTGCAGAGACCCTCCGCTTTCTCCTGTGCGGGGCGGCAAACAATAGCTGCCAAGAGCAGATCGACCTGGTCCCCCGGAGCCCGCAGGAGCTGTACGAGCTCACTTCTCTCATATGGTACGCGGCCCTCCTGTTTCCTCGGTGCTCATTGTGCGGCGGCCTGCCCCGGGAGCCTCCGTTAACTCTGCCTGTCTCCTCCCCCCCCCCCCCCCCCCCCCCCCCCCCCCCCCCCCCCCCCCCCCCCGCCCCCCCCCCGCCCCCCCCGCGGCCCGCCCGCGCCGCCCGCG
>JAODKE010000038.1:375627-397104 GCA_026779605.1 Mormyrus hasselquistii | reverse complement strand
CCCAGCCCTTTCTTCTTCCCCTTTGACACGAGGCAGATGCTGTTTTATGTGACGGCGTTTGACCGGGATCGTGCCATGCAGCGCCTGTTGGACACCAACCCTGAGATCAACCAGTCCGACTCTCAGGACAGTCGCGTGGCTCCACGACTCGACCGCAAGAAGGTGACTGGCGAAACTGGGAGGCGAGTCTTCTGTGGGGTGACTCCGCTTTACTCATGACGCCACCGTCCCCTGTCCACAGCGCACTATAAACCGGGAGGAGCTTCTCAAGCAGGCAGAGTCGGTGATGCAGGACCTGGGAAGTTCCCGGGCAATGCTGGAGATCCAGTATGAGAATGAGGTATTGCTTCATCCCGCAACCACTGTCGACTCCCCTGTTCTGGCCCAGTTTCACCCTTGGTCCTGGTTCTTTCAGGTGGGCACTGGGCTTGGTCCCACGTTGGAGTTCTATGCCCTTGTGTCCCAGGAGCTGCAGCGTGCAGACTTGGGTCTCTGGAGAGGAGAGGAGGTCACACTGGCTAACCCCAAGGGTATGTGCTTGAATTGGAGTATGCGTCCTGTCACTCTAACCCTGTGACTTTTCTGAAGGCCTTGTGTTTCACCCCTTGTCCTGCAGGAAGCCAGGAAGGCACCAAGTACATCTTCAGTTCCAGAGGCCTGTTTGCTGTCCCCTTCGGCAGGACCACCAAACCAGCACACATGGCGAAGGTCAAAATGAAGTTTCGTTTCCTGGGCAAGCTGATGGCCAAGGCCATCATGGACTTCAGACTGGTGAGTCTTGAGTATAGTTGAACACGACTTGCATGCACATCCGAAATGTGCTTAGTCCTGTTAAGCTTTGAGCTCTCCTGGGTCCCATGGTGAATGCTGGCATGTGCGTAGTGCGTTTGGGGTGACGCCTTGATGTTTTTCCCGCAGCTGGACCTGCCCCTCGGACTCCCCTTCTACAAGTGGATGCTACGGCATGAGTCGTCCATCAGCTCCCACGACCTGATGAACATCGACCCTGCCGTCGCCAGATCCATCCAGCACCTGGAGGACATAATCCGGGAGAAGAAGCAGCTTGAGCAGGACAGATCGCACGTATGTCTAAACACCCAACGCCCTCCCCAGATGCATCTGTCCGTGTTTTTTTCGGTTTAACCGGCGCTTGTCCCCTTAGACTCGTGAGAGCCTGCAGTTGGCTCTGGAGAGCCTGAACATGAATGGCTGCTCTGTGGAGGACCTGGGTTTGGACTTCACCCTGCCCGGCTTCCCTCACATCGAGCTGAAGAAGGGTGGCAAAGACTTGCCTGTAACCATCCACAATCTGGAGGAGTATCTCAGGGTGTGTCTGACACCTGTATTTCTGTTTCATCTCATTGTTACTGAACTCGACTGTCTCCTGCCATTTTTCGCTGTTTAAACTTAAGCACATTGCCCATTACCCTTCATAAAATCTAAACTTGAATCTAAGCTTTCAGCCCTGTTCAATCCCGAATGCAGAAGTGAAACCTAAGGACTTGTTCATCTTTTTTGGCACCTTTCACACGATGCTTGATGACACACTTGGTGGTTTTCAGTGAATCATTTACACTCTTCTGCTGGAAGCTGTCAGTCTTTCCCAGCCAGTGTCTATGGCATCCTGGCTGCTAAAACCATGAGCTTTTCTGCAGACCAGAATGCCTGGTTTTGGCATCTGCCAAGTGTACAGACAAGCTGTTAGTCGTGGTTAAATTTAAAAGTTCCTTCCTGTCTTGTACCAATAGGGTTCCGTTTCCCAGCCTTTGACCATCTGCCCTGTGTGTCCCGCTTCCCCTTTAGCTGGTCGTCTACTGGACGATGAACGAAGGGGTCTGTCGGCAGTTCGAATCTTTCCGAGAAGGGTTCGAGTCGGTCTTCCCTCTACATCACTTGCAGTATTTTTACCCCGAAGAGGTGAGTTCCGGCTGCCCCCGTTCCCTCGGCCCACTGGCTCTTGAGGAGCGTCGGGTCCGTTCCCGCTAACCGTGACTCTACTTCCAGCTGGACCAGCTGCTGTGCGGTAGCAAGTCTGAGACGTGGGACGTGAAGACGCTGATGGAGTGCTGCCGGCCCGACCACGGCTATACGCATGACAGGTACGAGCGAGCGGCGGCAGGCTCCTCACTGGTATAGCGGGCGCGTGCGTGTCCCCACTAACCACATCCGCGCGCGTCTGTCCACAGCCGCGCCGTCAGATTCCTGTTCGAGGTGCTCAGCAGTTTCGATGCAGAGCAGCAGAGACTGTTTCTACAGTTTGTTACTGGGAGCCCTAGACTGCCGGTGGGAGGTAAGACCTCAACAAGCATCACAATGCAGCCAGTTAGTTAAATCAGTCTGTCGAACACTGTACAGCCAGCAGCAAGCAGGGTGCACCTAGTTAGCGTTTCAAGCCCAAGTAAAGGAGCAGAGCAGCCCTTGCTGTGAGTTAGTGTAAGACCTAAGAGCTTCCGGTATTACGGGAGAATGTAACGCTATGTAAGATCAGTCATTTTACCTTGGGGTGTAGAAATTTTTAAAAACGGAATAGTTTCCTGTAGAACTGAGCTAGCAGTGCTCCCCGCCAGTCTGGATTTAGGTGACGTTCTCGTTCCCTCTTGGTGTCCCAGGATTCCGAAGCCTCAATCCGCCGCTGACCATAGTACGCAAAACGTTCGAGGTGACTGAGAACCCGGACGACTTCCTGCCCTCGGTCATGACCTGTGTTAACTACCTGAAGCTGCCTGACTACTCCAGCATGGAGATCATGCGGCAGAAGCTGCTGATCGCGGCCCGCGAGGGACAGCAGTCCTTCCACCTCTCCTGATCTCACTGTAACATTCAATGCCTTCTACAGCCACAGAGAAAATCACGCTCCTTTAGGGGGTCTCCTTTTTCCTTTTTTATACTCCGCTACATTCAAGGCGATGTGTACAGCATTTCCCCCCCCTTTTTCTTTTTGTTTTTTTTTTTGTTTGTTTTTTTTTTTTTTGTCAAAGCAGCTTGCAGATATCAACACGCGTGCGCACACACACACAGACACACGGATCGTGTGTTCTGCTCCCTTCTCAAACTGAAAGACGTTTCATGACCTATAATTTAAAATGTGTATAAGTCTAGTATCTTGGGTAATGTTTAAAAAAAAAAAAAAAAAAAAGTAAAGAAAAAATCTGGGGTGACATTTTAGGGCTTTCATTGCTGTGTGATATTAAAAAGGGATCCCTTTCCACTGAATGGTGATTTTTGAATGATCAGTTCACACAAGCTCTTCCCACTGACCAAGCTAGGCTTCCCTTGGCTCCAAAGATCATTTGTACAGACTTAATTCTTCCCATCTTGATAGATTAGCTTGATCTCATTATTCATTCCCTTTCAGTTGTGTCCGTTTTTCAATATGTTCTGTATCATAACCCGCAGCCTTTTGTGTGAGTGTGGTGAAAAAAAGAGATCCAGTTGCCAGATTGAAGGTAGTCATGGGAATGGTTTGAAGAAGGCTTTTACCAGAGTTTGTGTTCTAACCTGAAGTTGAAGTGCTTCAGCTCTGTGTTGGCGTTTATCCACCGTCTTGGATGGGTTGACAGTTTTTGCTTCTCGTTGCAGGAGTACTGACCGCTGAGTACAGGTCAAGGTGCTCCACGCCCATACTGTAGCTGAGCACATTTGGCTGGTCTCGTTTTATCGTTTGACAGCCAGATAGCATTTCATTCATTCATTTACGGAGTAAAGTTTATATGCAGTTTCACACCTAGTTTGAGGTGACATGGCTGCTTTTTTTCTATTTCCCCCCCCCCCCCCCTTCGCTCTAGATTTTTTTGCACTGCTGGCTTGGAACAGACTGTGGTGTGCACCTGCAGTCTTAGGCCAGCGAGGGCTGCACAAGAGTTCTCCTGGCCAACCGTTCATGTGCTGGTTTCTAAGATCTGCAATAATTTACTGCATCAGGTTCTTGTTTTTACCTGAACATAAATAAAGTAACTGTTTGACTCATCTTTGTTCATGTTTAGGTTGGTTCATTGTGTTTCTCCTGCTGTGTGTGTCTGCTCATGTGACGCCGGCCAAGCCGTGATTTCCTGGACGTGAGACATTGTGTAACACTAAGTGGAGACAGCGGAGTAGGACAGGGCCACAACTGTGCTGGGAAGATCACTGTAAAGATGCCCCCCCCCCCCCCCCTTCCCCCCCAAGCCACACCACTGCAGCCCCCGCCTTGTCTCCCGGAGCGCTGACGGTACAGCTGATGCTAGTGTCGTACCTCGGAGAACCACATAAACATCCTGTTCTTTCCTGGTCTTTACTTCTGTTTGATTGCTGTGTCACTTCATTGACTTTGGATGTGTGTGGGGTTGGACCCAGTTCATCCTGCTGCTGAACTGCTAGGACTGGGTGAAGCCTCGCTGGATACACACCAAAGCATGACATTTCGGATTCTGCACACCCTGGACTACACGGATGAGGGAGGGCCACAGCTGTAAAACGCTTGTGAATGCAATTCCAATAGCTTGAAAAGCAGCAAGTATGTTTTTTTTTTTTTTTTTTTTTTTTTTCTTCCCTCAATCCTTGGGTGTAGGGATGAGCTTTAAATCATTAACTGATGAGCGCAGCAGTTGCCTATGACTTCATTGGTCTCTCTGAAATGCTGACTTCAGCCATGCCTATGTGAGACAGGTAAGCTTCCCTGCTAGCTGTAGTCTTAGTGGAGAAGACCTTCAACTAAATGAACATGGACTGAGACCATAAATTCAGAAGACTGTCACTAAGTTTGTTCCTCACTGAGGAGAGAGACATTTATCACCCATATTAGCAAACGAGTCCAAGGGGATGTTTTGTGATTGTTCTGTGTTCGCTCAATCTTAGGGTTCACCAATTTGTTGCCCTTGACCAAAAAAAAAAAAAAAAAAAAAGCCATACACATTTGCACTTGCAAGCTTTATTTCCATTGTCTCTCCCTAATATAGATGTTTCAGTGATGGGCTGAACTTGCAAAACAATAGCATTGTTTTTCCACAGGGACAAGACCACATCAGTACTGTATTTTATTTTGATACATACTGTAATAGTACAGTAGTAATTAGATGTGTGAATTTATTAAAGGAATATTGACGATAAGGCTGTTTCGGTGTCTCCCTGGGACCTGTAGCATGGGAGTCATGGGTGGCTACTCTACGCCTGTAATGCTCTGCAGTGATGCTACGCCAAACTCTCAAGTCGTGCATTTTCACCCAAGTTCAGTGAAGGATTATTTTGAGTCCTCACAGCCCTCCTTGAGCTTTGAACTGTCTCCTGTTCTGCGTTGAAGTTTTTGATACTGCTGCTGCTTTGTGATGACTGATGAGGTGCTATAATATCTGCTTTTACTATAATGTGTATAGTGCAACAACTCAAAGATAAAGTTCAAACTAAAAGTGCTTTCCAAAAATGCTTTGTGAGGACCTGCTAGGTTTACACTGATGAATGTTGATGATATGCCTCTTAAATGACCCAGTGAACGGGTTAGAAAACTATAAACCTTTAGACTCATGACACTTGCGACCAGCCTCTTGAGATGATACATGGGCAAAAGTATTGGGACATCTGGCCATCCCATTCTAAATGCGTAGGCATCAGTATGAAGTTGGTCCTCCATTTGCAGCTATAAACAGCTGCCACTCTTCTAGAAAGGCTTTCCATATGATATTGGAGCGTATCTGTAGGAATCTTTGCCCATTCATCCAGAAGAGCATTTGTAAGGTCAGGCACTAGATGTGAAGGTCTAGCTCACAATCTCTGTTCTATTCCATCCCACAGGTGTTCGGTGGGTTTGAGGTCTGGGCTCAGTCAGGGCCAGTCAAGTTCTTCCACAACAAACGCCAAATTTTCGCTTTTTCAAAAATTATGTGAAATATAAAGAATGTTGAAAATAACGCCCTCCAACAAGTATGTAGATATTTGCTGCCACCTAGTGAAAATTGGACGGTATCATTTTTTAATTCCAATAAAATAAAAAAATACGGATTATCGAAAAGAGTTACTGTTACTCAGTATTTAAGATGATGGATCTCACATGATAAATAGCTAGTTAGTTAGGAATTTGTGTAGGGAAACGGCAGAGTAATTTAAGATATAATTAAGAAAAGGTATACACAGAACGCTGTTATTGTTCGTTGATATATTTATTTACTTACTGCATAGTCTGACGGAGACACTCGAGAAAGAATTTAATCGTACTGTGTATAATGACAATACAACCTTGAAACCAGAAATTATTCCATGACATTATGGGCTTAATTAATATCACATTTTAAATTAAGGAATATGTTCATACATGCTCAAAAAATGCATGACGAAGCCACTGTTTTATACTTATACATGAACAGTACGGATAACCCCGCAAGAATTCGGACATCAAAGAAACCTTGCGTGCTCGGTTAACCAACCTTAAACCTGCTTAACTCCACCCCCTAAAACACGCAGGGACGTTATGCGTGTCGGGTACGTCATCTTTACGTCAACGGCGCATCCGGGAGTCTCGTAGTTTGACGGGTAGTCGTCATGGAAACGCTCTCAGTTAGCCGCCATTTTGTCAGTTGCTATTTCTTTTTTTGCACTTATTTGCTTTCCTGTCGGAGTAATACTCGTACTTTTTTGCGTTTATGGCAGTCGTGTTTTAGGAATGCTTTGGCGACCCTGGACTGGGACAGCTGAGAGGCGTGGCGCTCACTGAGGCGGCGCAGGCTGAGCGGTTTGTCCGGGTGTCCGTACCGCCGGGCCGGTCCGCTGCGCAGCTTGGCAAAGCGCGCCATTTTATGAGATTTCCGACCACCGGTTCGCGAAAACGGGCTTTTCACCCGAAACGGGCTCTGCCTTCCGCGCCATGCTTACGCTTCCCGTGCTCCACGCACAGGAGTGAGAAGCCTGCGGTTGTGCATGCTTGGCGGGCAAGGCTATCAGCTGCCCGGAAGCACCGCGGAGTCCAGGGGCGACGGCGGCGATGCGGGGACGTTAGGCGGACGCCGGCTAACCAGCGGGGCCGGCAGCTGCGCGGCGGCGCTGGATGCTGCAGCACCTCGCCGCGGCTCTCGGTCCGTAAATGAGGGTCGCGCCTAAGGTGAGTCTGTCCGCATGACGCCGCGAACCGCCGCATGACACGCCGTAACGATCCCACCGAGAGTCCCGATACCGGTGTCATAAGGAATCGTAGCCGGACCACGCTTCTGGCGTACCGCGGCTAGATCAGGACGCCGGGCATTTCCAGTCCGTCCAGTGCATCCCGTGGCTCTTGACGGTAATGTGCTACAGATGGTAATGGGAGCGGAATGCCGGTTGGAAGCGCATTGATCATTCATTCATCGAGGTTTCCTAAATGTAACATTTGACAGCGCCGTGATCAGGTAAACAGTTTAAGGCAGAGCGCTTTGGTTTTACTGTGTCTCCTGTCAGTTTTCAAGGGCAGCTGGAGACGTCACTTCTCACCGTCTGCCGTCGTTTTTTTGTGCGTTTCTGCATGGGTGTTTAAGCTAATGGTTTTTTGGTGGGCTGCTGAGATGTTTGTGAATGCTTTCGAATGCATTTCTAACACAATGGGAGAAAAAAAAAAATCAAAACTAGGTTTTCGTCTGGAGAAGATCTGGTTTGCCTCATATGGGAAAATCGTTTGCAAAATCGCGAGAAAATTTTAATTATTCACATATATCTCCTGAATTTATGCGATGATTTTAAATTATTGCAAATTTGTAGCATATATTGCTTTTGCAATTTATATTACGTTCCTTGGAAATTAAACCTTTCTGATACCTTCATAGTCCGCCTGTCGTTCTGTTACCTGAATGTGTATCCGTTAAGCAAATAGGGACTTACCGTTACTGCAGTGTGATTCGGTTTCGTATGTGCACACTTATGATGCACTGGTATTTGATAATTGACAAATGGGTCAATTTTGTTTCTCCACCCTCTGGACAAAATAACATTGTCTGTATATGGCAGTTTTCCCTCAGGTTATTATGCCATTGAGAGCAGATTGTACTCTCAGTAGCCATGGGATTTTAATGTTTTTTCTGTGTTATCTTGCATCCAATGTTTTATGGGAAAAAACAAATCTTGTTTCTATCAGTCAGGTTCGACTGAAACGCTTCTCTCCACTCAGCTTGTTTCACCACCAAGCTGCAGTTAATGATGGGAAAATGAGGCTTCAGAAGCCATAGTGGGTGGGCTCGTCGCATCCCATCAATCACTGCCTTTTCTGTCCAATAGTCAAGCCAGGCAGCATTTGACAGAGCGTTGTAATCCCACCCACTGTGGTTTTGAAGCCTTGTTGCAAACTTATCGCTAGTGACACTTAATTGGGAATAGTGAGTAACTGCTTTATTTGCCTGCGTGTTGTTAGACAATGACAGTTTAATAAATAAATGTAATACCTTTTTTAGTAAAAAGGAATGTATGTTCATCGATAGCCAGTATATACGTGCTGCAGAACCTCTATGCTTGTAGGATGGTGGACATCTTTCTAGTCTGACTGTGTGATGTTATTATTACTATGTCCATCCATCATCCAACCGCCACAGACCTGAGGCAGGATTCAAACCCACAAACTTGGAGGTATGAGGCAACAGTGCTACACACTGTGCTGAGACATTGGTTTGTGAGTTTTTAATCTTCAGGATTTTTTTTTTTGTTTGTGTGTGATTGTATGAACAATTGAAATTGCTGAGAGGAAAATATCATCTTGCATGGCCCCAGGCTGGTCTGAGCTTCCCCGTACAGTGTTTACGCACCCTACTCCACCATACAACAGGCCTTGGGTTTTAATATGCTCCATAACATTTTACATTGTGGTCTGTGTTCCACGTTCTTTTGTCAGAGTAAATTGTCAGTGCTTTGGTGAATTTAATGTACATCGGCACTTTTTTTTTTTTTACCAAACGTGAACATTCAGAGTATTAAATGTTTCTTTTATTTTTTAACAATCTCTTGCATCCTTTTGTTCTAATGAATCAACAGCGCTCTTGGCTCTTTTTGGATCTTGTAATCAGAGTACTTCCTCTTTGGTTCCACTCGTCACATAACTGTAACCCCAAGCCTATGAAAGCTGGGCACCTCCGAGCTGCCCACTTGTAAGGGTTGTCAGTCCTTATAGCTGGTCGTGGTTTTCTATCATTTTTCTTACAGGACGGTATGAGATTTGTGATCGTTGAAGTAAATGCTCTTTTTGTTCTTGTTGCAGCTTTTCTGGGCTGATTTACTTCAGTATTTTCACCTGTGATACTGTACTGATGATATTTATCAACTTTAGACAGGTGAAGACTTGCATAATATCCATATGTATGATGTACTGTATCATGTATGCGCACTTTAATGGGGTGTGTAAGGGAGTAAACTTATTTTATCTGTATTTGTCTAATATTGTTAGGATATTTTTACGGGTCTTTTAATCACAGTTTTAAAAATAACATTTCTTGGTTTCAATTGCTGCTGTGGAATTAGGATTTTCTGTATTACGTATATATATATGTCATATAGGTATGTATAAGTCAGAATCCATGTGATGTCATCACAATGGCAGGTAAATCTGTTTGTGTGCCGTAGATCATTTTTGAAATTAGGTGCTCAAAAAGTACACCTAGCTATGATTACTATACATTATGACATTAGGAAAGTTCTTTCCTGAAGTATATTTCAGCATTTGAACAAAATAACAGATTTTGTCAAAGTAGTAGCTGTTTTCAAACAGTGAAAAGCTAAATAAGAGAAATGTGAGTTTATACCACCTGACCTAGGTAACCAAGGGCTTTGTAATTAGTGGTCTAGTAGATTGACGTTTGCAGGTGATGCAATAGGACAAAAAGGTGGACTGTTTTAAGCATTGTGAGCCACCTGCTTTAATCGAGGACAAATCTAGATCTAGATTCAGCTTTATGGCTAAATAAAATGGTAATGAATAGTAATAGACTCACTGTGTTTCCATATTAACTATAATTAGCGATTATGATTGGTGGTAGAAGTGTCAGTAGTTTGTCATGGAATACAATCTAGGTCAAATTGCTGGATACTGAACATAGAATGTGTGTGTTTAATAGAGGGGATTTATAAATGTATTATAACTTTCTTTTCATGTGGATTGTCGCCTTAAAGATATTATTTGGAGCTGCAGGTGGAATGTTTTAAGAAATATCTAGGTTATTTTTTTTTTTTTACAATTTCTAGTTTGTTTTTCTTTAACCTGGCCCTAAACTTTCCATGAGAAGTAATCAAATACTGATAGCTACTTGACATTTGCCTGTCTGCTGTCTTTGGGTTTCCTGTTCTCGCCCGTCTTATTTTGCCTTATAAACAGTAGTATTTCATGTATTCAGGCTCAATGAAATGATTACATTTTTGTTAACTCTAATCCGGCTATGTAACTGCACAACAAAACAGCATTTAGTCACAATAGTCATTTACACTGCTGCTAATATTTCAGAGTCCAAATGAGCTAAATCTCATTTACAGCACCTGTTTTTTTCATTTCTACAAAAAACACTTGTGACATTTCTGTGACCTATACCTTGTCACTGTTGATGGGTTAAATATGTCCTAATTGAGAAATGCTATTCTGGACCTGAAGTGTGATATTCAGTGCGGGCTCCTCCTCCTCCTTAGATATAGCAGTAAAAATGGAAATGGTAAACACCCTTTAACTAGTACACCGCGAGAATCGGTTTGATAAAAATCACTTTTCAAATAAATTACTTTTTGTCATGGACTTGCTGAATTGCATATTACTTTTGCTTTTGTAATTCGTTTAAATTATTAAAGAAAATCAAATGGTACATTAGCAATTAAGGAACTGATCTTGGATTCAAAATATTGTAGGTCATTCATCTCATGTTCATATGCTGTCTGTGATACCTTTGAACAATGTACTGCATAGGATTTGATTCAGTGAATTTTTTAGATATATTAATGGTTCATTTGCATTGCAAAAATTTGCAAATAAATTTAATAATATACTTCAAAGTTCAGTAGATACTGGAAGTTCTTCTGTTACAGAAAGAAAAGGTGATTGTTCTGTGTTTATCCCACTGCTCTGCTTTGGTAAGTTTGTTTCTTCTTGTCTCTAGACAAATGCTGCTCCTGCATTGGGTTGCTTTTTTTCTGCTGGGAACTAATGTGTGAAAAGCAGCTTGAGAATATGACAATGTGCAATTTCATTTCTCGTTTATTACTTGTTTTCCTATTGGATAATAAGTGGAAGCTCTGCCCTGGCAACAAAAGTAGGTTATTTGCATTCTGCCTTGTGATTGGGTGAGTTTGTCAAAGACCAGGCCAATGACATGAGATCTTACTGGTGGTAGGCTGTTGTAATTAGGTGCTGTTGCTGGGGTTCAGAATAGTGGTTACTCTGTGTGACTCCTGCATTGTTGCCTGGTGAAAGATGTTGATAAATGCGCCTTTAATGATCTGCAAAATTCACACTTGCGGCATATAGTCCGATTATAACACAGAACTGAAAAGATTTGATTTATGGACCAGAAGCTTTCTTGTGCAGAACACTCCTTTGAATTGGATTTAATTATACCTATACTAAATAATTACACGGATGACTCGAGTAGCTCCCATTCCTGCAGTGTGTGTCAGCCGATGCGTGTGTCGGTGTGTGAGCGGTACGTCGCGGCTGTTTGCGGGAGTTCCGGGAGCAGGTCACAGGCTTGGCCCTCCGCTGGCTCTGGGGCTGCTTGCTCCGGCAGCATCAGACAGCAGCTGCTTTCACAGGCGAGTCCGTGCAGTTTTTGGCTCAGCAGAGCACCGTGCTTTTCTGCACGCTCACGGAACGATTTGCTCGTGCTTTATCAGGGGTATTTTATAATGACATCAGATGTTTTCCATCGTTTTTTCTTTTTTTTTTTTTTTTTCCTGTTTTACAAATTTAATTTTTTAATCTGTATGTCCCCTGGAAGGCTAAATTTGTTTCTAAACCCAAACCGGCCTGAATCCAGCAGGGTTTAAAAATATGTGTACAGGAATAATTTCACTGAGGTCATTTCTGCTGACTCACACTTACAACCCGTTATATTTCAGGAGGGGAGACTTCAGCATGCAAACCCTCATCCGTGTGGCTTGCACCTTCGTTCTCTTTCCATGCCGCTGGGCCCATGCCTTCACAGATGGCCCACTCCCAGCCGCAGTGCAGTGAGCACCTGCTGTGTGTGGGGGCCTCTGGGACGGAGCTGTCATACAGTGAGCCGGCCACAGACTCCCAGGTACTTGCACTCATGTACGGGGACACCCCCTTCGGGACAGTTGATGCTTTGTCTTTCTTCTGTTTATCATAATGCTGCTTTATGCTGGTACGTGCATATTATTTGATCATTTGATATTACTGTGGTATTTCTGTGTGGTTTTTTTAAATTGGGAATTTGGATTGTTCGCAGTGAAGTATGTGTAATGACATTAAAGCATTTGTTTAGTAATGCGTTTTCCCTTTCTGTAAATGGGTGTGAGCATTGGAGAGATGTAACAGCACCCTATTTAAAAATGCAACAGTGTGTGTTTAAGTTTTAAGAGCTATTTTTAAAAAAATAGCTAGCTACGGTGTTTGCACGGTACCCGACGGCATACAGAAGGAGGTTAAATGTCTAAAGGTTTAAAATGTTTAAAGGTTCTAGGGAAGGTCACCATGGCTTTCCATTACAGGGGCTCATGCCACAGTGTTTCCGTGAGCCGGCTTCTGCTCCATTGAGGAAACTGTCCATCGACCTGATCAAAACTTACAAGCACATCAATGAGGTACGGGATTTTCCACACTGGCTATACCCAATTTATGCACAGTTTCCCTTTTTTTTTTTTTTTTTTTTTTTTTTTTGGTAAGCTTATAATTATGTGTAATGCATCTGTTAGGCTGTGGCTTGTGTAGTAGTGTAGGCATGAAACTTCAGGCACCCTGACTCCCGTCGCCTTTACTTTTCGACATTGAGGTGTACTATGCAAAAAAGAAGAGACGATATCAGCAAGGCCGAGGCGACGACTCCAGTCACAAGAAGGAGAGAAAAGTGTTCAATGACGGCTACGATGACGACAACTATGACTACATAGTGAAGAATGGCGAGACTTGGATGGACCGCTATGAAATAGATTCTTTAATTGGCAAAGGATCATTTGGGCAGGTATGATGATTCAGTGTAACGCAAACTAATGAAATGTTGGCCATTGCTTAGACTTTTAGATTAAATATGGCTCCACTGGGAATTTGTACAGAATAACTTGAGGATTATCACAATATAGACATTGATATAATCTGTAGATTGAGTTTTGTTTTGACCCTGAGAACAGTGCAGTTTTAGATCTGGTTGACTTGAGACAGAACGGGTCCGAGTGTTTAGTGTGTGTAAAACGGTTGGTGTACTTTCTTGACCTCCTCGACACTCTCTGTGTCTCCTTGATCCCTCTGCCTCGCTTAAGTGCAGTTTCTCTCTTTCCTGTTAGGTGGTGAAAGCCTATGATCGCGCAGAGCAGGAGTGGGTCGCCATTAAGATCATCAAAAACAAGAAGGCTTTTCTCAATCAAGCGCAGATTGAAGTGCGACTTCTAGAGCTGATGAACAAACACGACACGGAGCTCAAGTATTACATAGGTACCGCTGTTTGTACCTGTTACTAGGGTGCTGTCACTAGGGTGGCCAAAATACAGTAATGAATGAACCTAGTAAATGTCAGCTTGGCTGTTTTTCTCTTAGACTTTATTTATTTTTTTTCTTTTCAGTCCACCTGAAGCGCCACTTCATGTTTCGAAACCACCTCTGTCTGGTGTTTGAGATGCTCTCCTACAACCTGTATGACCTGCTGAGGAACACCAACTTCCGAGGCGTCTCTCTCAACCTGACCCGCAAGTTTGCCCAGCAGATGTGCACGGCGCTGCTCTTCCTGGCTACGCCCGAGCTCAGCGTCATCCACTGCGACCTGAAGCCGGAGAACATACTGCTGTGTAACCCCAAGAGAAGCGCCATCAAGATCGTGGACTTTGGCAGCTCTTGTCAGCTTGGCCAGAGGGTGAGTTGGACGCGCTTGTTTATGTGGTCTGTTAGCACAGGAGCTTTGCATACTGAGATGTCATTAACCGATGACGGCCGAACCCGTTTCTTAGATTTACCAGTACATCCAAAGCCGATTCTACCGCTCCCCCGAGGTGCTTCTGGGCATGCCCTATGACCTGGCCATAGACATGTGGTCTCTGGGCTGCATCTTGGTGGAGATGCACACCGGCGAGCCTCTCTTCAGTGGGGCAAATGAGGTACGTCGTTTAACTGTACTGCCTAAAGATCATTAAAGATCGTCATTGCAGGCTGTCCACAGGAAAATACAAGAGTAAAAAATCCTGGTACTTAATTAACAGCAAAAGGAACTCATTAAATACTAATTTCACTTTTCAGGAAAGGCATGTTTACCATGTGTAGGATAATAAAATTTATGTGTAATTATTTGATGACTTGTTTCTGAATGAACACAAATCTATTGTACAGCCTAACCTGTTAAAATGAGGGCATCCACTGACTGGCTTTCATTGTTTCTTCTCAAACTTGTGTCTATAATAATATCTGGCATCACCTTCTCAAATCTTCACAGACCGATCAAATGAATAAAATTGTGGAGGTCCTCGGGGTCCCTCCCAGTCACATTATGGATTTGGCTCCCAAGGCCAGGAAGTTTTTCGAGAAGTTGTCCGACGGCACATGGGGTGTGAAGAAGACCAAAGATGGGAAGAGGGTGTGTATATCTGACATCTGTCGTTTTGGAAGCTTACTGCCTTATTTGGTTGGAGTTTTGGTGTCGGACCGGCGCGTCACTGACGTTCCTCTGCCCTGCAGTACAAGCCACCGGCATCACGGAAGTTGCATACCATTCTGGGAGTCGAAGCGGGGGGGCCAGGTGGCCGTCGGACCGGGGAGGCCGGTCACACTGTCGCCGACTATCTGAAGTTCAAGGACCTCGTCTTAAGGATGTTGGACTACGACCCCAAGAGCCGCATCCAGGCGTATTACGCCCTGCAGCACAGTTTCTTTAAGAAGACGGCAGATGAAGGCACCAACACGAGCACGAGTGTGTCCACCAGCCCCATGGACCACTCACAGTCCTCTGGAACCACATCCAGCGCCTCCTCCAGTTCAGGTGCTCCTGTGGGGGGGTGGTCACGCTTCTGACCATTCTCCTCTCTCTTTTCATTATGGCAGTGTGCATGTTATAGGGAAGAGCTGTAACACCTCCTGCCATTCATACACACGCAGAGTCATCCAGACTGAAATCCACCAGTTTAGCTGCACTGCATTTTTCACTGGCGTCGGCATCACAATCACGATCAGAACGACTTGTCTGTAGATCCGGAGGTCACTTATAATATTATATACATTTTAGAAGCTTCGCCCTCAGTGTATTTTATGGTATTCGTGAATACACTTTCTCTCTGGTGTCATTTTACTGTTTAGTTTGCTCACTTGTATGCTCTGAATCTCTGTTTTCCTTAAGGAGGTTCGTCTGGTACCAGTACTGGTGGCCGAGCGAGGTCCGATATGAGCCATCAGCACCCGCACAGTGGGCCCTGGATCAGCACCGGATCAGCTTTGGACCGCGAGAAGCTGTGTGGTCAGGTAAGTCGCTGTGCCTACTGGGAGAGGAACTATCTTCTTTTTGAATCGCAGTCACTCCAGCTGCACTTTACCTCTGCCTGGCAGGTGAGGCAGACTTACGCGGTTCCTGTGGCCTGGAAGGAGCCGGTCCCTGCAGAAACCCATCCCGTTCAGGAGACCAGCTTCCTTGTTCCTCCCAAGCAGCTTGCAGTGCTACAGAGCGCCCCCTTGAGGCCAGTTGTGGCAGCGTGGCCACAGCCAGGCCTCCTCTCGCCCACCAGTACCATGTCGACGCAGAAATCCATGGAGGTGGGGCAGGGCCATATTTCCATGGGCTCCTTGTCTTCCTCGGCCTCCTCCTTCTCCACGTCCTCCTCTTCCACTGGGAACCAAGGCAACCAGATCTACCAGAACCACCCCATTCCTGCCCATGCCTTGGATTTCGGCCAAAATAGTGGCTTGACGACAGGCCTTGGCGATTTCTCAAACTCCCACCAGGAGACTGCCGTGGCAGAGCACCCCCCGTACCCCCTAGGTGCAGCATCAGGACCTGGCCGGTTCGTTTCTGAGGCGTCCCACCTGGGTGGGAGGCCGGGTCTCCAGAGGGAGGATGCTGCTCTGCAGCCACACTCTGTGGCTAGCTCCTGAGTGCGAGAGAGCGAGGGAAATCTCACCGAACCATTACAACCCTACAGACGCTTTTTGTCTTTTTTTTAAGATCATCTACTTGCAAAGATCTCTGTAATATGGCAAGAATTCTGCCAAGATGTGCATACACCATTTTATGTGGTACTCTGACTCTAGTTATTCCATAGAGGAACCGCCTCTGAGTTGGGGGCAGGTGTTCTGTGTGTGTGTGCGTGCGCGTGTGTGTGTGTTTGTCTGTGCGAGTGACTGACTGTCTGTCTGTGTCAGTGATTGCTCTCCGTGGGTTAGATAATGTTAGAACCAGATCTGCTGCTGCTTTTTGGCAAAATATTACATCCTCACAGTTAATACTTGAGTGTGTATTCTGGGTTTATGGCGTTCCGTCGGCAAGTGTTGCATCGACGGCCAGTCGCCGCTGTCAGAAGTGCACGGCAGTGACGTCCCAGCGTTTCCAGGGCATTCTCAGTGCCACCCTCTGGACCCTGCTGGCTCCGGGGTCTGAAAGACATGTTTGGGGGGGGTCCTGAAGGGCGAAGTAATGGAGAGCCTTGTGTGACGGCCTGGGCCCGCAGTACGCAGAAGATGGAACGGACTCCTTTGCCCAGTCTAAGGACTCCCGAAAGCGGCCATTCCAACCCGATGGCCTTACGCTGCTGGACTCAGAATGGATAAGATGGACGTTTATTCTTTTAGTACAGAATAGCTATCTTCTATTTTGACTGTAGAAAGCCCTTAATAACTTACGCAAATAGATAAAGGGTGTTTCAGAATGGTAATTTCAAGAGGCCTTTCTTTAAGATTTTATCTAACAGGGTCTTGTAAGTTCACGTGCGTGCCCTACATATGACTTCCTACGCTCCTGAAGGTCAGAGGTGGAATTTCCCAAGAAATGAAATTATATGACTGTGATTCTTCCTATTTGACATCCCCCCCCCCCCCCACAAACACCCCATATTTCCATATATTTTCTGTTCGTTTTGAACATAATCCTGCTTATTGCTTAGTGACTGCTTTTTGCTCTTATGATTATGCTGTGAATTTCGCAATATTTTGTTTCACCATCTGACAATTTTGTGGTACCAAAGCTGTTTTTTCTTTCTTTTCTCTCTCTTTTTTTAAAAGCACCTAGATGTTTAATAATGATGTAGCAGTTGGGCACTTTGATGCAAAATTCATCCGGATCATTTCTTTTTCCCAGTACAGAACACCTGTATCTATTGCTTTAACAAAACAGAACTTGGTAAAATATTTGCTGTTACATTAGTACGTCACATTAACTATTGGCTACGTCCCTGGAAATAAATAGCTATCAGTCTTCACACGGCAATCCTCTGTGTCCCCCTGGCCCCTTTACCAAATAATGCTCCACACCTTCCAGAATAACGGGGAAAAAATATGATGTTTCCAGACAACACTGGGCTGAAGACTGCTCATCTGGGCTTTAACTAGCTCTGCTGGTCGGCTGTATAACTGGCTTTGGTTGGGTCTTCTGTTTGTAAAGCAGCTGTCACTGAAACTCGCAGGATGGAGTAAAAATGTAAGCTTCATTTTTACATGTAAATTTTGTAGATTTATACAACCATGTGTTTTTCATAATTATTACTATACAGTAAGATATTCAGATGACAGCAAGACACGTCGGATGCAGAAACTCATTTCTGACTGACTAAGTTTGTATCATGAGAAACATCGGTCTTGATTTTTCTGCCCCGCCCCGCCACTCAGTCCGTATTATTTATTTATTTATTTTCTTGCTGTTCATACTGCAGTTTCCAAACTTTGGTTTTAAGATTTTACTGCTGAGGGACTTACATTTTGCACCAGTGAAACTGAACTGAAGGGCACTCAACCTGCACACGCATCTGCCGTTTGATGCCCACAGTTTTTATAGATTTAAACAGAAATTATGTACGTTTTTATATTTTTAATAAAGGATTTTAGAAACGCACTCCATTTTTCCTGCTGGCATTTTTAATACATGTAATTCCTTTTGGAAACCAAGCAGTGGAGGAACATGGGGGTTTTTCTTGGCGGGGTGACGACACTGAGAGCGGGAGATATCAAGGGCTTCAGGACCAGCACGGCCTCTGGGCCCCCGCCCCGCCCGCCCGCCGTGCCTCCGGCCCTGACTCTCTTTACACGCCATTTCTGTACTTGTAACATGCAACTTATTTTATTTTATTTTTTTGCAACTTCAAAATTTGAAACTAAGTATGCAAAATGTCAAGCCTCCTTTCATGAAACTGTTTGTTTTTGTCTCTTGTGCACAGCTTGAATCCGTACGGGATGATGGTGTAACGGTAACTTGTTGATAAAGCGTTCATAGCTGTGTCCATGGACTATACATAGTCTAAATAAGATGTTGCTATGTAAATAACCTTTTGTATGATTTTCAAATGGTTATATAAAAATGTTAAATACCTTGTCCTCTGACTTACTGTGTTGATTTTTTATTTTTTTTTGTGTGTTTTTGCCGTAGTAATTCCTTCAGAGCGTACTTAAGTTTTCTTATAAAGTGTATTTTTTCCTGTGTCTGTGTGGGGTTTGCATGTTGTTATGTTGTTCTCTTGAGATGCTGAGCATACCCTCAGTGTTACAGGTGAGTGCCTATCTTCCACAACCACAGGTAACTCACACTCCTTCCCCTTGCCTAGCAATAGCTGATACAGTATATGATGACCGGTTTAATGGTCCAATTAGCAGCTAGTTGGTGTCTCTCAGTTGTCTATAGAGTATGACTGAGTGAGTGAAGCCCTGTGATGACTCACATCCTGTCCAGACTGTGTCCATGCCTTGTGTCACGTTGTTCCTGGGGCACCCCCTCCTCCATGACCCACACTAAGATAATTTGGGTGGATGGGCCCACAGCATTTCAGATTTAAGTGGTGTCTGTAATATTGAATGTGTATCTTCTGATCTATACATTGTCCAATACCGCTTACCTGGTATGGGGGAGTCTGGAGCCTATTCCAGGAGACCGAGAGCAGAGTGGGCCCTGGCTGGGGTGCCTTTCAAAGGGACACACACTGACATGTCTGTGGCCGTCATGATGGTGCGAGTGGCTACGTGGTTTCACACTTCCAGCAGTGGGGGTTTGAATCCTATGCTCACTGTGTGTGTGAGAGAGTGCATGTTCTCTCTCTGCTGCAAAGATTTAGTTTTGCTTCTCTGATTTTTCTCCCAAAGTCCAAAAATGTGTGGCCAATGGGAACGTTAAATTGCCAAACTGTCTGAGCCATTTGCCATTGGTGGGTGGTCCCGTATTATAGAATTGGGGGCGAAAGTTATCTGCCTCCTAATTGTGAAAATGCTGATTTACGATGCATGTAATAAAAAGATGTTGCACTCAGTTTTATCGTAGTGTAACAAATTAAATCTGATCTTTTTTACGTGTAAAACGTTTTGGCGGAATTTATTTACAAACGCAAGAAGCTGCTGTTACTTATAAGGCATGCAAATGAGCATTACTTTTTGACGCCTGTGGGCTGATGTAAGTCTTATCAGTACTTAATTCTCGAAAGCCAAACAGCGACAAACTGACATTCGTGCCTCCTTGTGTTAGTCTTGGTGTTGTTTTTTAAAAAAGTAGTGTTTGGTTAGAGATCAAGAAAGACAACTTTTTTTTGCTCGATTTACTATTGCGCGTGTCATATCTGTCTTGGAGTCCGGGCTTCGTATGGAAGTAACAGTGACTGAAGAGTGGAGTCACCTGCCATCACAGGTAACTCACCTGAACTGACAGATTCTCAAAAATCAGTGTGCAATATCATAATAATAATTAAAAACTATTGCGGAGACAATAAAATGCTTTTTGTGTGTTTTGGGTAAACGTACATACACTGTCTAATCATTGTTATAATGTAGACCAATACTGAAATGTACTATCGATTTAAGTGCCATAGTTTTATTTTCATTACGTATTTCAGTACATCTGCTTCTTTTAAACCGAAGTAAATTAAGCTCTTGTGTTGTATGCTACGTATAGCATCATTTAGAGATATCGGTTTTATTATGTCCAAGTCATACATAATAATTGTCCGCAATACTAATATAGCATAACCGTTAATAACAGAATGGCGTTAGTTGTTCGACTTACTGGATTCCCATTTAAGTTTGTGTTCAAATGCATGTTAACAATATAGGTGCTGACTAACTTTGCTTTTTGATTGGTTGGTTAAAAAAAAGGGCTTCATAATGTCCGAGAACCTAAAATGATCAAAATGGGTTGAATACGCGTACAAGTACAGTTTTTCAAAATATTAATGTGAGAATGACAAAATATTTGTAAATACAGTATATGTTTTTTCTGGTTGGGATAAGGGCGAAATTCAGTTGAACAAATTATATATATAATGTATATAAAACTTGCTATAATGTCAATATTGTCAATAGTGATCGAATTATCACTTCATATGTTAATTATGTGTATTCAAATATTTATACTGAAACTAAACAATTTCGAATATTTTTAAGTGTATGAAATTTTGATGACACTTGATGTCCACACCTTAAAATTTCTCTGTTGTGTCAGGTCCTTCCAGGTCTATATATGCTTTGACCACCACAGTTTGGTCTCCAAATGGATGTAGAGTATTAAATTTCTTCTACTATGCAAAAAAAAAGAATACATGTATGAATGTGCTATAAACCCTAGAAACCAGGCTTATACTTCATGCATTAAATGTTTTCTGTATTTTTTAATGCAATTTAAAATATATGTTTCTGAATATTATTTAATGAATTAGTGCGTTTCTAGGAATCATAATTTTGTGCAGAAAGGACAGATTATTTACTTTCTGCAGGATTTTAGTCTTAGGCATTTTTTTACTATAACTAAGTCAACAGGACCACTCCTAGTAAGTCAACAGCTGCTACATTCAGGAACAAACGTGAAAAATACTCACTGCCGGTCTTTCTTCAGTTAAACTTTATATATCTTTGAAATAATAAAAATGTGCCTGGATAGCTGGTCCCAGCATCTCAGAAGGAACCACCTGGCCGGTATCTCCCCTGCGTCTAGAGTTCAGAATGGTGCTATGAAGCAAAGATATCCTCAGCATTTCGGTAGGTGAAAAGCACCTTCTTATATTAAGGAAGGTCACAGGAGAATAGCCAGACTTGTTAAAGCTAACAGCAAGGCGTCAAGTAACACAATATCAGATCGGTATTATAGTGGTTTGTAGCAAGGGCACTAGAAGCATTTTGAATGGGGGGGGGCACACTGGAATAAAACCTAGTATTTTATGTTAAATGTGTGTGGGGGGGGGGGGGGGGGGATCCAG
>JAODKE010000038.1:349794-364188 GCA_026779605.1 Mormyrus hasselquistii | reverse complement strand
GTGTTATCACTATGCAGTGTTATCACTATGCAGTGTCATCACTTAAGCATTGCCACTATGCAATGTTATCAGTTTGGAGAGACTCTGCAGTGTGTATATGTTCCATGAGGTGGATTACTGGCCCATCCAGAGTTTCCCTTACACTGTGTACTTTTCTTCGGGGAATAGGCTCCAGGTTCACCACATTTCTGTGTTGAAGTGTTTAAGGAAAACGGACGAATGTCTTTTCTGTGGATCGCACTTACAGTGTTCCTGTCACCTTGCCCGCAGTACCGAGCCAGTCTGGACATCATCCAAGCTCAGACACTCAATCTCTCCGTGTGGCACAATGACACTTTTGGACGGAATAGCTTCCTTGGCGAAGTCGACATAGACTTATCCACATGGGATTTCAGAAGCACACCGATGAATAACATGTTCCTGAAACCAAGGGTAAGGAAATGAAGACGAGGGCAGATTAGGGTCATTTTTATTTCTTAATTTACATTTACCCTGAAAGATTCATACTTGCCTCAGAATCTGATCTGCAGAGACATTTGTTAGATTAGGATATAAGAAAACAACCATGAGAGTGTCGTGTTTGCTGGGAAATGAACATTCTAGAAAACCTGAGCTTTCCTTTCCAGATCACTTCCAAACTGCAGCCCTCGGATTACAGAGGGGAGATGACATTAGCTGTACGCTTCCTGCCCGAGATCGCTCACAGTAGAGAGACGATGACTGCTCACACTTCCAGTACGCAACCTTCCACGCATGTTTACCCAGTAACAGCTCTGCAAAATTTTGTGTAAAGAGATATGCACAAAATTTCACAATTAGCTACTATGAGTACATTAAAATGATCGCCTGGCCTTTGGTACAGGTCTGTGAGTGTACAGATCACAGAGCTCAAATACCATTTTGCACACAAGACTTTACTAAACCTAAAACGTAAGGGAGATTATGTATCAAATACCCTAACTGCACTACAATCAGCAATATAGCCATTTGTGTAAAATAATTTTATGTTGTTTCTGTCTATGGATGCCTTTATGTTAAATCTGATAAGGGCTAAGAAGGACATGAGGTGTCCATACTGTACGTGATGCTTGTCTTCCATGGCTAGATATTCAAGAACCCGACAGTGGTGAAGTCCACATCTGGGTGAAAGAATGCAAGAACCTACCTATCATCAGGGGTTCGACTGTGGACCCATTTGTTAAATGGTAAACCTTACGATGTTCATATTTAATTCCCTTTCAAACTGTTAAAAAGTGTGACAATAATTTCTGTTTAAACCAGTGTGCTACATTATAACATGAAAATGCTTTTTGACATCTTTACAAATGCGATACAGTGGAAATACTCTGTGTTCTAAGGTTTTAATGACACATCACAGTTTCTGAACAAACCTCGGCTTATTGAATGGAAATGAACCAGAGCAATACGGGTTTCTGTAGTTTTATATTTCCAGATACTAGCAGAAAGAGTCGCCAGAAGACCAGGGTATTGAAGAGAACGGCTAATCCCGTGTTTAACCACACCATGGTGATTGACGGCTTCCGGGAAGGTGACTTGCGAGAGGCCTGCACTGAGCTCACAGTCTGGGACCATGACCGACTTTCTAACCACTTCCTGGGAGGCCTAAGGCTGAGCCTGGGGTCAGGCGAGTGACCCTAACCGCCAATACGTCCCTCACTGGACTCATTCTAAGATAAAGTCTCAATTTACCAAGTCTCACTGAAATCAATGTCATCCTTACAGTATGTCTCAAAAATCATGTGAGCAGTGACATTCTGGGGCTCCGTTTGAAAACCCCACCCTGACCTCCCTCTCAGTTCCAAAAACTAATTTAATAGCCAGCAAGTGGAGTTAGAAGATGTCAGAGCGCTAGCTGGTTAGCAGAACATGCTACTTCAGCATCTCCTAAATAAGGAGCCTGTTTATTTAATATAGTAGTAACTGTGGCCCTGTGCGGATGCGTGGTTTGAGCATTGGCAAACACCGGCTCTCCTTTAGGCATCGCTACTAATGCCTCACACGATCACCTGCTTAGAGATCATCTTTTATCCTGATAATGTAATCTCCAGAGCTATCAAGTTGTTTTTCCAAGGTTTTCCTCAAGGTGGCGCTGTATCTCAATGCTTTTCTAACAGTGACACCAGTCACCAGTTCATACTGCATACTGAGGGCTGGATGTACAGGGCCTCACGCGTTTGACCATCCCATCATAACCAGCGTCACGTTTATACAATTGGTGATCCTTGATGGGGTCGCAAGGATCCAGTACGCAGAGCACAAGGCGAGGGTGCACTCTGAGCGGGATCTCAGCCCATCACGGGGTACACACTCACATACCACGCTGTATCATCCCCAGCTGCTTGTCTTTGGACTGAGAGGGGAAACTATTGTTTTGTATGGTACTCTGCAGTGATGTTGTACGCAAGTAGATCTCGGATGAATAAAAACGTCTTTCTCTGCCAATTCAGGTAAAAGCTATGGGAGCGTGGTGGACTGGATGGACTCAAGTGCTGACGAATCGAAGTTGTGGAAACGAATGATGGAATCTCCCAGTGAATGGGTGGAGGAGACGCTGCCGCTGAGAGTGGTGACACCAGTAAAACACACCTGGAAAAAATGAACTTGGTGATTCTCTAAGATAGCTGCAAGTACTGTGCCATGCAATTCCGTATTTCTTACTTTAAAATCAGTATCTTGAAGATTTTAATATCACCACCTTATTATTATTATTGATTCTTAGTAATCTTGGCTACTTTCATAGCTTCCAATTGGTGAGTCAATCAGTTGCTGCTGTCAAAAACGTAATGAAACCCCACCATATACAATCGAAAGCCTTACCACACATTGAGGTTTCACATAAAGCTTAGGCAAATGAGAACATTCCCCCCTGTACCTTCTGCTGCTCTTAATCAAGTAATGTCAGATATTAATAAAGTATGCAAAACATTTTGTGGTGTTGGTCTCGAATTTGAGGAATTCTGAGTTTCTGAAACCAAAATGTACAAAAGTCAGTTTAAACAATTCTGTCAAACTATAATTATTAGTTGAATTTGTGGAAAAAACCCAAACCCTAGCTTTATCCTAAATAGCAATCCTAATCCTAATCACCTTTTAATATAACAATACAAGACGTCTTTTCACTTAAGTAAGACTGCACTGCCATCTACAGACCGAAATATTTACTGCATCTAGTAAAGTAGTTTGGTTAACAAAATATGCTGTAACAGCTGCATACTCTGCAACAGCTCCAACATAATAATCTGATTATTCTAACCTTAAGGACCATACCGATGTCACTCAAAGCACTCAGTCATCCACTATGTAGCTCTGAAAAACAATGGTCACCATTGCTCCACCTCCCCCCAAAAATCAGATATACTATTTTATAAAAGCTGTCATTTATTTCACCTTAACACACAGAGGTTTAAAGTGCCATTTCCCACGTTTCCAGTGTCAATAAGTGTCATTTCACACACTGTATTTACCCAGCAACTTTAAAAAAAGGCTACAGAAAAAGAATCATGAAAACATTCATGATAAAGATTTGATTCCTGAAGACATTTCCGTCTTCTCCGGCTCAGGATGAAACCCCCGCCCTCCCGTTTTCATCAGGAAAAAAAAGGAGTGCAATTTCACTTTTAATTTTCCCCAAGAAGATGAGTTTGCTTCTGAATTCCGAAACCCCTTGAACAGTCGGAGTCAGGCGCTGAAACTCTACTGCAGCATCGCAACAGGAATGCAAAACTTTGACCCATAACTTTGTCCGGAAGAGATGAAAACGGCAATGGGGTTGGAACAGTCATGCATCAGAATGCGTGGTGACGGGGCCGCTGGTCGTCCTTCATAAACACAAGCGATATTCTTTGATTCTTTTAAAATCATTCTCCTGAACATCATCACTAGTCATCTCGAGACATTAGCAGCCATTTTACGGAGCCGCTCTCTCCCCGTTCCCACTGCGGCCATCGATTAACGACGAAGGGGGGAGCCGGCAGAAGTCTGTCGGCGCTGTAGACCGGGCAGCTCTTCAGGTCGCAGGGCCAGTCCCTCCATGCGTAACGGAGCGCTGCCACAGAACCGGTGTATTCCTCCACCTGCAGCAGGACAGAGTTCTGGTCCCAGCCGGTGACAGGGGCCGACGTCCATTTTGTGGACGGCTTGCATGACTCCTGGCCCTCGGAGAAGCAGACCTCAACAGAACCAGAAGAACGAGCCTCAAAAACCAAAACTTCACCCCGAATCGACTCCTTTCACATTAAGGAGAACCGGGAGTAATGCAGACTCACCTCGAACAGGGCATGTTTTACGGACGTATTGAAGAATATCGCCTTATCGAAGGTGACGTTCAGCTGATACCCGTACAAGATGCACTTTTCTGGGAAGGGCCCTTGGAAAGACACGCCCGACTGTCCGTAGGCCACGGCTCGGGCCCCCAGTGTTAACCTGAGGGCCACTTCCTGTTTGTAGCGTGGGTGGATGCTGCCATAGGGACATGATGTTACACATCCAATCGCACTACCAGTCAGAAGTGTTTGCAAACCATAGGTTTTTACAACTTTTCCATTTATTTCATAAACAAAATTTTTTTTATTAAGTGAGAATAAAATTCTAGCCGGACTTTAAAAGCACTAGTTATCGTTTCACCCCATGAAACAGAGCAGTATTCAATGTCCCTTGTAGAAAGAACGCCTTGAGTTTTCTCTGCTGTTATAACTGCTAGAGGAAGTTACTTTGATTAATCAAACATATGACATTTTCTTACTAGTAAAGGTACTCAAATAGTGAACATATTGTAAATGTATTTGTTAGCAAAGAATATTGAGTATATTTTTAGTAAATGTTAAGTGAGCAAAATGCAAATGTAGAAAATCTCAGTGTCGCCAAAAACTTTTGACTGGTAGAGTACATTAAAAAAAAAAATCAATATACATAAAAATCAAACAGCACTTACATCTTAAAATGTAGCCATTTAAGACAGCACTTTTTGAATTAGTTTTTAATAATTAGGGCGGGTGTTCAAGGCAAAGCTACTAAAAGCTGCAGTGCAGTTGTACCTCAACTGTGGCACTACAGAAAGCTATGAGGTACCTCAATACATACTTATTTTCTAATCCATAAAAATGACCATTCTTGCTGCTTGGCTCCTGGTGTGCGCATTCTCACTCATATAGTTCTCAGTATGCAACTGGCTAATGTCTTTTTTCATGGCATTAAGGACTGATGAACAGCAGGAGGAACTAACATCATTAAAAAAAGGAAGCACCTTTCAAACTGCATACGAAATTTCCCAATGAAACAAACACACCAGGGGATTTCTTAAATCAGGGTTTACAGATGACCTATAGAACACATTCAGGAAGTAGATTCTTGAATACAGAGATTGCTTTGAATATCTATTCCTTATATATCCATTTACAGCTTACCAGATGTATGTGTTCCATATGCCCTTAGTGAAAAAGTGAAGTTACTTTTTATTACGTCTTACATTCTTACCTGCCCCATGGTGACTTCTCATCAGGCAGGTCCAGAGAGACTGCCATGAAGGTCCTCTTCATGCGGGGATTGGGTGCAAAGCCGTAATCAGCCGTCTGGTGCCAACGTAGTTCTGGAAATTCCTCCTTCATGGAATGCTTCTGGTCAGTGCAGATCTGTGCACAGTCAGGAGGAGACGGCCACATGGATAGGTGGATGCCTGCGGGCCTCAGAGCAGTTGCTCCTCAGGACCGTGTGGAACGGCACCAGTGTCCAGTGACCCCAGGAAAGTAGTGGAGTTCTTATTTGGAGACTAGCTAAGGTACTTCAGCTAAAATATAAGTGGGGATTCACTGACACAGAGTGCAAACCTCACTGACTAATCATTTGGTGTCGACAATGACAATATTTCACCACAGCCCACAGAGTCCTCTGCATTTCACCCATATGTGACATAGCAGGGAGCAGCTGATTCAGCGCCCGGGGAGCAGTGCTTTGGGGGCGGTACCTTGCTCAGGGTACCTCAGTGTTGCCTTGGTGGTCGGGGATTCGAACCTGAAACCGTTCAATCACAGGAACGCTTCCCTAACTATTAGGCCAACACCGCCCCCATGTTGGGAGGCATAAACGGAGCACCTGCACAAATCCAAAAGGGAAGTCTTGGGCTGTCTGGCCCCCCGACCCCTCGTGAAAAGCCGCCCTCCAGTCATCGATCATGGCGGGGAAGCTGCAGTTATACTGGTTCCGGTGATACACCGTGTTGTCCTCACCTATCGGTGAACAAGACACTTCCTGTTAACCGGTATTTATGCCTGGAGAAAAACCCTAAGAGGCTGGAAGCTCCTCACAGGATGTTCTCACCTTGATACCAGATGGCTCCTTTTATCGTCATGTTGAGTAGAGGGTGGATCATGGCGTTCCACAGTACAGAGTTTTGCCACACCTGCCCAACTAAAGGCATCCTGCGGATGGAACCAATGGCAAGCTGGCTAGGGTCAAGCCCATCACATAATTAATAACAGGGGAGGTGGGGTGTAAACCCTGGATGCATATAATGATGCACCCCCCCCCCCACCCTCACAAAATGGTTACAAGGTCTGCATTCTTCGGGTAAAAATAATCAGACACAAATAGAACTATATAGATGTTAATATAGCCTTTCAAGCTAAATTTAGGTTTTGCAATTAAAAAGAACATTAAAATATTCCTCGGGACTAATTATTTTGTACTTCAGTCTATATAAAGAAAGGTTGTGTTGTCCCAGAGTTCCAGAGATTGCATTAAAACCACTGGCAGGCAGAGGCTCTCTGCACCACTGTGGTCACTCTCACCTGTCCGGCGTCCCTGCCAGGCTGCACTTCTTAAGCGCCCTGGTGGACGACCAGGCCTCCACCGGCGTCCCCCCCCAGCAGGACACCACAAGCCCCACGGGGTAGCCCAGGTTCTGGTGCAGGTCACGGCCGAAGAGCCAGCAGACTGCTGAGAAGTAGGTGAAGTCGCCATGGCCCAGCAGCTCTGCCAGACAGACAGACGTCATGAGAACAGAGTGAAGGAATCGGGCCTGAACACACAGCAGGACGTGCAGAGTCGCCCCAGGACACGTGCACAGTCGCCCCAGGACACGTGCACAGTCGCCCCAGGACACGTGCACAGTCGCCCTTCCAGACTGGTGAATTTGACATTACCAGTTTCGGTAATTCACCAGTTGGCTGTGAACAATTAAACAGGAATATTTTGGGATGACAGAAATAGACAATGCGCAAGCCAAAAACTGACAACGATTTGGATCATATAATTTATAAATATTAGTGTTATTTAATATTTGTTAGTATAAGCACATATCTTTAATATACTTTATTTTTAGGGGAAAAAAAAAAAACAAAAAAACAAACTTTTTCTCTCTGCTCTCTCTGCATGCCACGCATCTTTCTCTTGGCAACCAGCCTGTTAGGGGTCTTTGTGACCGTGGAATCTCACATTTCTCGCCGTAATTTTCAAACTTTTCAGTGCTGATAATGCTGAATTCTGAATAACAGGCCAAAATATTACTCGTGAATTTTCACATTTACAGGGATCTCGCTGCGCTTGTGAACCCGAAGGGGGATCGTACGTCAGCACACTGGGCATTTTACAGCCAATATAAGTTCATCATTTCTATGCACTTTAAGATAAAAATGTAGACAATGATAGGTTATATAATGCTATTAGATAGATAAAGTGACCACAACATCACAAAAGACAAGCATTACATCACATTGATAGCTGGTCACAGCTTTTATCATTTTTGACAAGTCGGTTTTGAAGTCTGTTGCTAAAGTGAGTGAAGGTGACATTTTTGGCAAATGTTTTCACTTAGTGCATCTACTCATAGTGCATCTACTCATAGTGCATCTACTCATAGTGCATCTACTCATAGTGCATCTACTCATTGTGCATCTACTCATTGTGCATCTACTCATTGTGCATCTACTCATTGTGCATCTACTCATTGTGCATTCACAGATTCAGCAGAACGAAGAGGAATTTTTAAATCAAAAAAAGGCACGGATCTCTCACCCCCATGACCTGAATGTGTTCTTATCCGGGCTCTTAAAAAACCCAGAAGAAACACATAATGTTACTTAAATGACAACGTGACCGGTGTTACTCAAAATGGGGGGAAAGGGAGATAAACACAATGCCTATTTGCATAGACCAAGCGGCTTATCTCACTAGTGAACATGTCAAAATATTTAGCACATTGCGTTTGTGAAAAGGAGAAAAATGCGGAAGAGATTGTGTTTCAAGCGTATCAACGGCGGCGCGTGGTAGACAGCCTCAGCTATCCGCTGTCAAAACAGTGACCGACAGCATGCCTGTGTTGGCTGTAGGGCGTAGGCCGGGCTGTCGGCACCAACCCCCCTAGCAAAGACGCCAGAAGCAGCCGGCAGGTTATAAAAGAGAAGCTCCTCTGTATCCCCCCAACCCCACACGATGCGCCTTAATCACATTCACGCCATCGAACTCATCTGCAAACTATCATTGTCATTTAATAGTAAGTTAATTGTAACATTTTTGTAACATTTTATTACTCTCTGTTGTATGGCTCATATATATATATAGCTTTTCAAACATACACTGTCTATATCTAACCGAAAAACTGCATATGTGAATCCATTTAAAATATTTTTAAAGTAACAACCACCGCCATCAACACAACACCCACTAGACTATGTAAAAGTTTTGTATGAGTCGTCCAAATCATTTACCATCATTTAACAGCCAATGACAAATAATCTATAGTTAATAAGCCGACTCAAAATGTTGAAAGAAATTATTTGCTTAACTGTATGGCTAAAAAGTAGCATAAGGCAAAAAATTTGATGAGACTTATGGCTCCAAATCAAATTAACAGTAGAAGAAAAAATTGTTAGATCTGACGGGTGTGGACGGAAAATTAGTGAACGGGTGGACCACAGTTCTGCAGCAAACACGCATTTTTAAAATAACAGCCTACAATTTTTATATATATATATACACACATACATACTTACATACACATACACATACACACATACAAAATGGAAAGAGAAAAAATGCAAGGCGCCTATTTCACCTGGAGTAGGTACGGCCCATGGAAGATTAACTCTGGGCAGGTCTAACAGCTCCACCTCACTTTTCTCCAGTGCGGCCGAGAAAATACGAACGTGAGGGTATTTGACAGCCTGGGCCAACTCCTCGCTCGCGTTGATCACCTGGTAGGAAGAGCAGAGTCTGAATGACACCCTGATCACAAAACGGAGTAATTATTAACTGCATGCATAGAGCAGGAAGTGCACACAAAAGATGACAGGCAGTACAATCACCTGAGAGACGGTAAAAGCCATGTTGCTCTGGCCCCCGCAGAGCCACACGTCCCCGAAAAGCACGTCCGTCAGTTTCATAGTCATGGAGGAATTGCTGATCTGTGTGGCGGCCAAACTGTAGGGACCCCCCGCCTTCACGGGCTCAAGAGTCACTGTCCAGATATCTGCGGGGCGCCCAGAACTGCATTAACTACACTTTTGTGACTTGATGACTAAAAAGCATTTCCCATATATGGATTATGTAGAATAAGTCAATGTTTCCCAAACTAGTCCATGGTGCACACTGGACAGATACACATTTTTGTTTTATCCCATTTCCCAGAACGTCTGACCCAAGCAATCAGGAGTTCTATATACCTTACAAGTGTGCTGGGAAGTGGGTTAAAACGAAACTGAGGATCCGTCTAGCGTTCCCTGAAGACTGGTTTGGGAAACACTGGAATAAGTGGTCTACTTCTAGAAGCTAGTGGTAAGAGCTACTCTGCAGTTCCCAGGTTCGGTGTTAAACAGCAGACTCACCATTTTTCACATAGGCAGTTTTCGTTTGGTTACTTGTTCCGTTTGTCACAGTAACGACGACTTTTGAACCACCGACCCCATATCCCCACAGCACAGCTCTTTCTGGAGCTTGCTGGAGAACCATGTGATCGCCATAATAGGAGGCAAAGCGGAAGTCCTCTCCTGAAACAGATAGTAAACAACTTCTATGAGCAAATTACCTCCCCCCCCGCGACGTAGAAAGCAAATATTATGTACTAGCTTTAATTGACGTGGAAGAGATGTCAATTTTTCGTGACACAGCGGAAAAAAACACAACAAAACACACTGGAGTTTGTAGAAATACAATATATGGAACCAAACGCACACATTCAAATACTTGACAGCAGCTGCAATATGTATTTTTGTAGATGTTTTCGGCTGCTTCAAAGTAGTTCCCGCTTCAAATTTTAAACAAACCTGGAGCCGTCCCATTTTGTCCCGGACAAAAAGGGACAGCGGACCTCTTTCTGTGTAACTTTATGCATTAATATACTCACGGGCAGCCTCTAGCTGGGCTACTACAGCAGCCAGTAAGACGGTCACGCACAACCAGCACATCACCAATTCTCTCAGTTCGGCGGCTTGCCGGAAACCCGGAAGTGCAGCCGTTTAGGGAAGCCGGTCATGTGACCCCGGCTTTTTATCACGTGAGCGATGGAACTACACACGAGCTAAACTTATGAACACGGAGAAACATCTGAACAGAATAATGTAAAGCAGTCCGTTTGTGTCCAGACGGCGCTTGCGTTTTTAACTCTTGGCTAATTAAAATTGTGAGCTGGAATTTTATATGGGAAACCACATGAGTTGTGTAGTTAGTTTCCACCAAGGGAGTGTATGTGTATGTGTGTGTGTGTGTGTGTGTGTGTGTGTGAGTGGTCGATTTTAATTGTACACTTTTAAATATGAGTATGCATACAAGAAGAAAAGCTAACTGCCATCCCACGTGGCCAAATGTAATTGAAATATCATTAAAAATCACCAAATTCACTGTGGGCTTTTGTGCTCTGCCAGTGACATGATTTTCATGGCTGGTGTACTAGTGTGATCCTGTATCTATCCTATATGGACAAAAGTACTATTGGGACCACATTGCTTCATTGAATCATTGAATTCAGGTGTTTCATTCAGACCAATTGCCAAAGGTAAGGCTGTGAAGTTTACAAACATTTATGAAAGAGTGGGTCGCTCTGAAGAGTAAATTCATAAAGATTCAGCCCCCCTTTCCATTCATCTCTGACTAAGCCTCTGTTGCTAGATATTCCACAGTCAGTGGTATTATTGCAAAGAGCGTTTAGGAACAACAAAAACTCAACCACAAAATGGCGAACGACATAAAATAACAGAGTGGGGTCACCCAGTGTTGAAGCGTGTAATTTGTAAAATTCACCAACTCAGTAACTGCAGAGTTCCAAACATCCTCTGGC
The DNA here is from genome assembly GCA_026779605.1 of Mormyrus hasselquistii. Taxonomy (NCBI): domain Eukaryota; kingdom Metazoa; phylum Chordata; class Actinopteri; order Osteoglossiformes; family Mormyridae; genus Mormyrus; species Mormyrus hasselquistii. The sequence continues at coordinate 352,904 of JAODKE010000038.1, read as the reverse complement.
ATTAATCTCAGCACAAAAATTGCACTGGGAGCTTCATGGAATGGGCTTCCATGGCCGAGCAGCTGCATGCAAGCAGGTATCATATCACCTCATATCACCGAGCGCAGTGCCAAATGTCGGATAGAGTGGTGTAAAGCACAAAATGCGTTCTGTGGAGTGACAAATCACACTTCTCTATCTGGCAGTCTGATGGACGAGTCTTGGCAGATTCCAGGAGAACGTTACCTGCCTGACTGCACTGTGCCAACTGTAAATTTTGGTGGAGGAGGGAAAATAGAATGTTTTTTTTCATGGCATGGGCTTGGCCCCTTAGTTCCAGTGAAGGGAACACTTAATGCTTTCGCATATCAAGATATTTTGGGCAATTCTATGCTTCCAACTTTGTGGGAACAGTTTGGGGAAGTTCCAGCATGACTGTGCCCCAGGGCACAAAGCAAGGTCCATAAAGACATGGTTGGTATGGAACACCTTAATCGGCCCACTCAGAGCCCTGATTTCAACCCTCTAGGCCTTCGGGATGAACCGGAATGGAGATTGTGAGCCAGACTATCACATTCAACACCAGTGCCTGACTTCACAAGTGCTCTTCTGGGTGAATGGGCAAAAATTCCCACCGACACGCTCCAAAATTTTGTGGAAAGCCTTTCCAGAAGAGTGGTGGCTATTATAGGTCCATGTTGATGCCTATGGATTTAGAATATGATGTCATAAAAGTTCCTGTTGGTGTAATAGCCAGCTGTCCCAATACTTTTGTCCATATAGTCTGTTTGTCTAAAAATTAAGGCAGGTGTAAGGGAACATTTCACCTCAGTAGCAGATGAAGTCTACTGTAAAACACTTTGGGACCTACTGTTTAATAAAATATCATATTAAATAGGATTTCATGCACTTGTGCCGTGGCCAGGTCCTGCTTCTCGCCATTTCTCATGTCATACTTCGTTTCCCCTGTACAGTATTTAGAGATGTTACAGTCTGTAAATAACAGCTGTGCTGAAAGGCTGTAGTGCTGCATTGCTGTGCTGCCTTTTCTGTCCACAGCTGCTCTACCTTCCTGCGGTGTGCTTTTCAGTACAAGCATCAAAGGTATGTTGGGATTTAGTCCAGTCAGGTTAGCTGTGCTGTGCCCATTTCCTTCTAGAAATTTAATTTGCTCCCTAGTTTACTTCGGTCTATTTCACACACACACACACACACACACGCACACGCACACACACGCACACACACACACACAACATACAGTGTGGGTGAATCATGGCTCTTTATTTGTAAGGCAGAATTTAGTGATGCTTCCGCATAAACCTTTGAGGTTGAAAGACTCACATCCACATTAAGCCCTCAGGTTCCTGTTCTTCACAAAGAGCCAACGGCCTCAGACACCATAGTGCGTATAAGATATTACAGACACAGCAGGGCAGGTCCGATGAAATCTATAGGGATTATACGGATTATATAGATTCCTTGAGGCACTTGGAGGACAGAATGGCCCCGTATTGTCACTGTAGATATATTTTTAACGTTATGCACATTCAAACTGTAGATTTGCCCTGCAGCATGATGCACGTGTTTTCCAGATTTAAAGATATCTGTTTTTGGTAATTGTGGCTGGAAACATTTTCTAGCTTGTGCCCAGTGATGCGTCTTACCGTGCGCCGCAAGGAGAGGAATATTTTCATCAGTTAGCTTTTAATGCCACCATGTGCTGAGCGTACTAGTAGATCTCAATTACACTGACATTGCGCTGTTGCCGTCAACCTCCTTGTTTGGGTGTGAATTCCCCCTGTGCTTTGTGTGTGTAGTTTTAATGCTCTTCCTGTATTATGTGGGTCTCCTCCTGCAGTTCAAAGATATGCAGTTAGATCAACTGGCATCTTTAAATGTCCACTGCAATGGACTCGCGTCCCATCCAGAATACACCCCTGGCATGTGCCCTAAGCTGACTGCGATTGGGGCCAGCTCCCATGTGACCCTGGTCTGGTTTAGTGGTTGAAAGGGGGATAGATTTCTCTGAAAGATACAGCGGCACGGAAGTACATAAAATGAGAGAGAAATGATGTGATATATAACGGGCTCATAGTAATGGGTAGTAACTGACTGAAAAAAATTCTACCAACGTATCTACTGGGATGATTATGCTTCTGCTCGTCCTTAAATAAGAATAAGGAGGAGCAAATGAACCAGGTAATCCACATTTAACCTAACTGCCAAACAGGACGTGTCGGCACTTATTTTTTTTTTACGTTTGTTATATTTGTTATACGTTTGTTATATGTAATTGTCGATAAAGCATGATCCATGTGTAAAATTTTAAACACTATATAGTATCTAAGCAGTGTCAAAATAGCCTGTAGTTATATTAAATGATATGTATTTTCCAAGTTCAAGTGTTTTTTTCAGTCAAAGGCATCATCAGACTTTTATTCGGAAATAAAATATACTTTAGGGAAGCTAGTGTCTATATTAATTTTTGTAGTATCAGCTGTAATTGTATTTATCTGGCTAATAATCTAGTTTAGACCACTTCCAGGCTTTGTAGCTGGAGGCAAGAAAAAGTCATTTAAATTACAGTTTATCAAAAGCATAAAAATAAATAAATAAAACAATAAAGAAAGATATGCCAGATAACTGTGGATTTATGGGGTGTTTTCAAAGAAAACATAAGTACATGCTGACCTTTTGTCATGACAAACAAATTCAATGCCCCTGGCTGGCATGTAATTAAAAAAATCCAGCTCTAGCAGAAATTATTGATGGATTATAGAAAAGCAATTGCGTAGTATGGAAAAATGATTTGCTATGTGGTTGGCATGCTATTTAACACAGATTGGGAGGAAAGAAATGGTTTCTCTGAGAATGATGGATTTTCATTAACTTTAATGATCACTGCTTTTCATACTGATCTATACAGTATTTTTCTGTCTGAAAAAAGTCACTGAAGAGGATATTTATTTAGCTGGAAAAAGGGGTTGTACACATCGCAAAGGTTTATTTTTTAAAACAAGACATTCATATGATTTAAAAGCTTTATTTCAAGAGTCAGGCCCGTCGCGACAAGGCAGGCAAACCAAGCAATTGCTTGGGGCCCCGAGCTGGCCTGGGGCCCCAAGACAACG
>JAODKE010000038.1:332674-349554 GCA_026779605.1 Mormyrus hasselquistii | reverse complement strand
CACCTGTCCCGCGTTGTGTCTTCTTAACAGCCTGTTCTTGTTCTGTCCCTTGGTGGTTCATTGTGGCTGTTTCCATGGGTTGCTGTGTTATTTTTAGTTGTACTAACATTTGTTAGTTATTGTCGTTCCCTGTGTTCCTTCCTACCCTTGGTATTTATTGTTCCTGGTGTTGCTCCTGCCTTAGTTTATTCTTTGACCCCTTCGTGGTCCCTTTGTTTTCTATTCCTCTCTTAGTGTTTTGTTAATGAAACCTGGGTTTGTTGGAGCTGCTATGTGGATCGTCTGTCCTTCTCCTTGCCCACCATAACATGTTGCCACTACATGCCCTGTTTCTCACAGTTTCTAGCAGCTATTTTATTTATGTAAAAGTGGAACTGCCACAGTTGTCTGTGCTAGGGAGCGTCTGCATTTATTTGTTGACTCAAAGGGCTACAGATGAGACAGTCTATCGTCACAAGATGCTCTGCAACTCTGTGTTTAGGAAATGTGAGAGGACTTGGGTCATGTGAACTCATACTGACGGTGCCCTAAAACTGACTTTACAATAATCAAATGGCTCACATTTTTTTATGCCTCTGAAGGGATAGTTCCACTGTTTATGTGATCACATTGGTTTTTCAAATATCATCTTTAGCTTTGTGAAAAGTTTTTCTTTGTCCTGTGGTATAACCAAATCTACTGTATAACAGAGATAAAACAGGAGTGACCCCTGCATTCATTAATTACTAATCCCTGTTTACTTGGGAATAAGGTATGTAATATACATAATGTCATTTTTACAAAAACACATATGGTAAATGGGGCATGGGATGGGACAGAAAAGTCACCTTAAGACAGACCGCTGAAATCGTTATGGAACTAACCTGTTTGATAATGGAAAATTAGAGCACTGGGTAGTGAGTAGGGCTTTAAAAATAGCAAATGAAGCATATTTACAATAAGTGTACTTGGGAAAATAAAACTTCAATGCGGGAGATAGATTGTTGACAAATGGGATTTAAAAATGCAAGTCTGTTATTTTCTCCTAAACGCACACATGCCAAACTTAATAAATGGCCTTCTTGGAGATCTTGTTCAGTAGCAGTGGTGGACTCGAGTCGGGCATTTTCTAAATGCGCTGGGTGATCAGCCGATAAGATTACAGAGGCTTAGCTCAACGCCGAGATTTGCTATCGGTTTGTGGCAAGTCAGAGTTATGGACTGAGTTTGGGAGTTAATTTAGGGCTTGGGAATGTGTTTGAGGCTGCATGAGCCACGTAAAGATGTACACTGGAGCGTGAATGCGAGGTTATCAGCACGCTAAATGCATCCATCAGGGGCTGGGTGATGGATTAGGGAGGCCACTGCTTTCCTTTATTCTCTTGAATGGTCATTACCGGCATCCAAAAAGGCTACTTTACTTTGCTCTAAGTTAATGAACCATGATGTGTTGGAGATGCCATGGGCTTTACAAATGGGGTCAGATGTGTAACTGCCATATTAGAACTGGCTTCAAACAATCAAAAATGTATTGTTATTTAAAAAAAAAAAAAAAAAGTATTAAACAACTAAAACCTGATTGGATAAAGCTTGTTATATGTTTTATATGTTTTCCTTTCATGGATTTTGTTTGTATTTTCATGTTTGTTTATGAATGAATGAATGAATGAATGTTGCATTTAAATAATGCTTTTTAATACACCCAAAGAACCAATGGGGAGCCGCTTCAGCCCCCACCGCCGTGTAGCCCCCGCCTGGATGATGTGATGGCAGCCATTCTGCACCAGTACACTCACCACACAGTGACTGCGGTGGTGAAGGGGCAGGAGAGAATTCACCAGTGAGATACAGGGCATGATTAGGAAGCCGGATTTGAAAAGGCCGCAGTGGGTATTTTTATCAGGGCATCAGCCCTACGCTTTCAAAGGATGCCCAGGGGTCTTTTGTGGCCTCAGAGGGTCAGAAATTCAGTTTTACGTCCCATTTTTACAGCACTGTGTCCCAATCACTGCACTGGGGCACTGGGATCCGCACAGACCACAGGATGGGTCGACACCAATATCACGTGAACCGTTTGTGTTCGTTCCCTGTGTCAGCAGATTCTCAGTTTCTGTCTGCCGCTCAGGAATGGGTGCAGCTGAAGGTTTTGACTGGCGGCAGCATAGCCGTCTGTGGGATTAGCTTTTGGGAAAACAATGGGAGCGAATTTGTCAGCTAACTACAGATGCTCCTCGCGTCGCCTTGTGTTCCACTTACAATATTTCACCTTTACGACGATGTACCACAGTCAGCAGGCATCAAACTTTGAACTTTGATCTGTTCCCAAGCTAGCGACGCGTAGTATAGTACTTTATACTGTTGCTAGGTGACGGCAGCATTCCACCCTGCCACGCTTCCAGTCTCTGTAGTGACTGTGAGGGTAAAAATCTCATATAGTATATAACAATGGAATTTTGGTGGAATGTGTGATTGCGTAATTGGAATGTAAGTTGGGGAGCAGCTTTACATGTGGTTGAGCCTCTGCCCCAGTGGATGTCCTCAGCGCCAGACTCTGTTCCTTCTGCTCCCGTGTCTCTCAGCATCCACCCCGCGCAGCGCCGCCTTGCACACGTGAGCGCTGTTAAAATGGCTCCCCAGATTCTCTCCAAATATTCCCTCTGCGGGGCTCCATACACCTCACCCGGGAGGGGGGCCATTACCGCCTTTGTCCTTTCCACTGTTGACCCAGAGGGGGGGCGACATCAAAGTGGGACCCGCCAGGTGAGGAAAGAAAATTTTGCTCTCGATTACCTGCTCTCTTCCCAGCAGTTTTCCAACATCCGGGGGGGGGGCTTTAGGCCGAAGAGCAGCCTGCATCTCCAGAGGCTTCCGGCCTGAGTTTGACCACGACTCTTGGTTAGCCGGAAAAAGAAAATCAGAATCAGAATTAGCTTTATTCACAAAGTATGTTAATACATACAAGGAATTTCTCTCTAGTTTTACGTCACTCTCAGCATACTTAGGCAGGAAAGACGTACGGCAAAATAGAACTACAGAAAAACAACCCAAATATTCAAATGAAATACAACATGTACAGAAGTGACTTGAGCCAATAATGGTGGAAGGACTGAAAAAAACCTGAATTACACTAATCGAGGCCAATTGAATAAGTGAAAATCAGTGCAGGGATTCTGAGCTCATGAAAGCAGGTAATACCCACATGACACCGGAGGAGTGGCAGCGTGGGATGCAGTCTGGGTTTTGTTTGCACTGTGGTCGGTCAGGTCACTTATGAGCAGGTAGAAGAATCTTTACTGACCTGAGGAGCAGTGACCTGAGGAGCTTTCTTTGCCCTGATTTGTCCATCCTGCTCCTTTGCCGAATTCTGAAGCCCAGCACATGCCACTAATTGTGCGATTTCAGCCTTTCTGGGTTCTTGCAGAAGGAGGTGTCTGTAACAGTACCTTGTGCACCAGGAGGAGGTCCTGGGGAGCAGCTGAGGAGGTCCTGGACTCCATGCTAGTAGCGGATATTAGTGTCTTGATCAGAAGTCTCCAACTCCAGTCCTGGAGAGCTAATGTCTATAGATTTCCTATCCTATCTGGCTTCTGATGAGCCACACTAGTTCTCAGGTAGATACCAGGAGCAGGTGTGGCTCAACAGAAGCCAGGCAGGATAGAAATCCTACTGGATGGTAGCCCCTCCCCCCCGGTAGCGGCGCTGGAGACCTCTGGTCTAGACCATCCATCTCCTCCGACATGGGGCTGTCCCTCTGATTGCAGCATTGGCTCATCTAGAAATGCTCCTTTGTGGGGGGTGCCAGGGAGGGGAGGGGGTGTCCATATCTACCCGATCATCAGCTCCACTTAATTCTGACTGGGCTCACCTGACTCCAGACAGTATTTGTTGAGTTTCTTTGCAGAGTTTCACATTTTTTGTGTGATTCTGAGCAGCCTGTGATGGCTCCTTCGGCACAGTCATGTTATATTGGTCTCCTTTGTTTGCTGTGGTTGTTTATTTCTATATTTGTTTGCCCAGTAGAATTTCCTATAAATCTTGAAGTGTTTACACTCATTCCCCATGTCGGCAAGTTCTCCAGTTTTGTGACATCGTCTATGTTTTCATGCATAGAATTTGATACCCCAGGATGCTCTTGGGCATTTCTGATGGCTTGAATCCTTTCAGCGTTTGCACACAAAGATTCGGATGATTCCTGACTGACTGCCTGTAAATTACATGGGCCTTGGTGAGTCAGCGACAGTTAGATGTACGTTGGAAATATTTTTATTTGTTTTTCGTTGACAATCAAAGTCTTTGAAACTGGCAATGCTGGATTGTTCAAGCAGGGGCAGGAAAAGGAAAATACAAATATCTTCAAGGACGCATGCGGGTAGCATTTTCAGCCTGCATTTATTGAAAGTGCTAAATGTAACCCGTAGAGGACAATCTGATTTCAGCCCTTCTGTCTGACCCATCGCAGACTATCCCACTGTGAAATTGCAAAATGCCAGAAGAGACATACTTGTGACCAGTGTGCAGATTTAAATATTTGAAGTTATTTATTATTTTTTAGGCTTCATTTCTGACACAAATCATGTCAAACATGAAGAAAAATGTCTGGACGGTTGGAAGGTCAGAAAAAGTAAGGTCACGTGGCATTATGTAAATGTGAATTACAGATTCATGAATCCTGTTTAATGACCTTTAATGCTTTCACATTCATTTTCAGTGCCAAGCTGTTTCGTCATGTGACTGAGAAACAAAACCTTGTGTGAAATGCTAAGGGCACAATTTTTTTCAAATTTTTTTTTTTTAAATATTCAAAGTAGTGCATTCTTACATTAGAACAGATAAAAATGGTTGAGGATAATCAGATGTGACCATGGTGATATACAGCGTATCTCGTGGTCTCGGGAACCCTTAGAAATGTTAAGGGGTATATGTGCCTGCTTTATAGCCCCCTCAGTCCCCTGTCATTCATGCAAACACAGGACAGGAACCTAATCCACACTGTGTCGTCCTTGTAGGCGACAGATTTCCACAACATTACCAGCGCAAGGATATAATACAATGAAAGGAAGCTCCCTTTTGACAATATAATGATCATTTCATTTAAAATGAATAACTTCTTATCCCTTTTATGCAAGGAAAGACAGAAATGTGGTCACCTCCTCTTCTGAAACGGCCTTATATTCACATTATGGCTTCCTAATTAGGTCATTGCTTATTTGTCGCTTATATGTTACCCGCAGGCTAATGTGTTTTGGACACAAACTCTATTACACAAAAAAAAGTTTGTGGCCCTTTTTCTTTCTGCATGATTTCTTGTGGCTGACAGAGTGCAGGCGATATATCTGTAATTGCGTTTACATTTCACCACAGCATCGCTCAATTCAGCGGCAGCTGCAGCTTGTATCTCGGTATAATTCATGTCCTTCGTCTTATTGGTAAAGCAAGTGCTGTTATGTTTATGCAGAGTGACATACTTCACATAGGGATTCAATCTAACAAGGTACTGTACAGTTGCTCCACTGGACCTGTGTAGGTTATGGGCTTGATGGTGGCCATTTTCACAGTGACTTATTTTCATATACAACCCAGAGTTACATTTGGTATTCCAGAACGTATTCTTTACTTTACTCTTTCATACGGCAAGTGCATATAACCACATCCCCCCCACATATGCATTCGGGGGGTGAGGAAAAAGGCACCACTGCTGGAACCCCCCTGCCCCCCCACCCCCCATTTCACACCATAAACGAGACCTTGTTGGTAGCAGAATGATAACACTGTCGGAATTTTTTTGTCTCACCTTAATTCCCTTCTGCAAATGCTTTCCGACATTCTCTGTTGCCAGGCAACCATCCAGCTGCTCCAGGGAGCAGAAGATAGGGTTGGAAAGTCATGTCAGATTGTCAGGTAGATAACCAGAACTCTTGATGAGCCAAAAATAAAAAATATGGTGGAAACCTGACAAAAAAACTAAATTGCACTAATCAAGCCCAATTAAACATAAGGGATTAAAAAGAGCAGTTGACATTGTTATGAGACGGTATACAAAAGAATAAAGAGATGTAAATAATGGTAAAGTTGGTGTAAATGGATGTAAATTTTATGTAAATGTACAATTTTATGTGAGAGCTGGGCCGAATTCTGAAAATAAACACCTCACTGCTGGCCACTGTCTGAGGTAACATATTTATGTGTCATATTTGTGTGACAGATACGCAAATGACGCCTGATCGAGAGTCACTGGTACTTGTGGGAAAATGTACTTTGTCACTCTCTCTTTTGTGTCCCTCGAAATTCAACCAAGGTGCCTCGGTCTGGTGATAATGGCTTCGCGGCGGGTCCCGGGGACAGCCCTCGAGGCGAGACACGGATGGTGGCACCCTGAGCAAAACATGGCACACGGGTGTCGTATAGAGCGCTGGTCTATTCGCATGGCATCGCACCCTCTCCGGGTTGAAGGTGCCAGCGGAAAGAGAAGAATGGGTGGCACTGTGATGTGTGACAAAGGTAGATTTATTCCTGCAGAATGTCACGGCGGGTGGATGAAGAAAATCTGCTGGGAAGAGCGGCTGGCCTTCGTACCGTTCGTCCCTCTGAAACAACGTGTCACAGCGGGGAGATGGATCTACGTGGCGGCCCGGAGCGAAACAGGACTTGTCTGGCCCATTGGGGGAGCACAGACGGGCTGCATGGTGCCAGTCCTCGGTCCAACACCCCTCATGAATTCCTGTACAAGCGTGAACATTTTCAGCCCAATCCAGCTCAAATGGCCGCTCGATCGAATGCTAAGATAATCATCCCTTCCATTTGCTGCCCTCCTCTTAATAGCAAATCGCAGAGACGGCCTGTTTTATGACGCTTTCCACATAAACTTCTGAGGCCATGTCTGGAATAGCAATCAGAACAATTAGGAAATCTAGAAATTTGGACTAGACCCAAGACACAACTATGCAGCTTTTTCACTTAACGAAGCACTCGCAGAGGACCCCCTCCCCTCTTTGTTAAGAAATCGACAAAGTGAATCTTTAGGGAGCGAGTCTGTAACGGCCTCCCGAAGAAGTTCACTGTGAGCTGATACATTCCTAAAATATCACCTTCAACCTAAAGAGGCAATCAAGCCTTATTAGGCAACTGGCAGAGGTAATGAGCGGCTGTACTGAAAATGAAAGGCAGGGAATATCAGAGACACGACCTCCACAAATGCAGCGAGCAGCGCATTGATCCGGTCCTTGTGGCGGCATTCTTAGTCATGTGACGGATTACACTGCGTGTCTTGCAGAAGCGCAGGAGAGCTGCATGACAGATATGCTCTGCACCTCCCTGAAGTGAACACAAACATGCAGTAACAATGGATGGTGCGCAGGCACCAGAGTGTTACACATGCCTCTTGTCGTCCTGCCATCCAAGACATTCACTCAGTATCTCTGCGATTAATGAGTTTTTGGTGTGTTAAAGGGAGGCAGCATTCTCTGGGGAATGAAACTCTGATAAATAGGTAAATAAACTACCCGAAAGACATCGTGTTCTCGCCTTAACGATGATTAATATTGACATACTGTAATAATGAGCCGAACATGCTTGGCATTAAACAAGATGCCTTTTGGAAGGTTTGGAAAATTCCAACTCGGGTGAACAGCTGTAACCTAATTGATGTCCTTTAATTACACCTAATGGTTTCTTTTATTTATGGGATATGTCAGCGCTAATCAAAGAACAGTTTGACTACTGCTTCGTCATTAAGTATTCTGTTCATATCGGAGTGTTACTCAGATTTTTTAATTACCCAATTCCTGTTCTATTAACAATTACAGGTAAAATCCCAGTTAATAAGACCTCTTTTCCTTGGTGTTATGTAATGGGTGATGTGTGCATTGGTGTTATATAATTTTTAAATAAAGTTATATAACTCAGGTTTGACCTTAGTGACTTTTACATGATGTTACAGCTCAGCAGACACCTTTTTGGTCAGTTAGGAAAGCGGTGTAGACCACTATGTAGTTGAATACAGACCACTACTGTACGTAGCTGAATACAGGACTAATTTGAACAGGTTGGAAATCCGAAGCATAAAAATGTTCATCTTCTTAATGCTGCACTTCCTGCTGATCTGAATAGCAGTCGAATGGATTCCCTTTGTGTAAGATGTTGTCAAGGTGCTGTGTGTCCTTGCTCCAGTCCTCGCTTTACAAATGTGAACGTGAACAGGGTGGAGGATCAGAGGAAGAGATGGAGGCTCAGAGGAAAATGCCAGAGACACAGGAGAAGGAGAGAGGTCAGCCACGTCACAGGATCTCTGTTACGGCTGTTAAAAGGAGCCAGGTGAATAATTAAACCTGAGTGCTTCAGATTAATATGCATAATTAGACTGATATGGATACAGTAATTAATGTGGAGGTACATCGATCATATGACAGTGAAATATGGGATATGCCACTTCAACTTCAATGCTTGAATGGTTAAAACTAGTTTTAAAAAATCATTAGGTGTACAATAACGGCAGTCTGGTAACAAGGTAACCAACATCATAACATGTCTTGTCTGATGTGCCCTTTCTCTGACAAAGGAACAGGTATTATGTGGTATTAAACTTGATTAAATTAAGCAGTATGACCTCTTAGCAGATGCTTGGCTCAGTCACATGACCATTTTAGAATTTTTCTAGAAATCCCTCGAGAAATCTCTACTCTGTGAAGAGTTTTGTGGTTCATGCAGTGCTGGCAACTTCTGAAGCTGCTATTAATCTTTCAGTAAAAATGCAGGATGCTTTTCTTAATCAGGTTTTGCTGATTACATTGCGGTAGCTGGGCAGAAAATATCAGCAGAAGTAAATGGTCATATATACATGTGTAAGAAGATGCTTCCCAAAGCAAATGGTGGAAGGATAGATGAAGAAGAGGGGGTGGGCCAACTCCGTGGGCTGGGACTCAGAAGGTTGTCTGTTCAAATCCCATGTTTGGCAGAGTGATCGCACCATTGGGTCCTTAAGCAAGGCCCTTAGCCCCAACTGCTCCAGGGACCGGCTGATTCTACTTTCACCTCTAGGTCAATATCATGAGGTGGCCTCCAGGGATGCTTTTCCAGCTGTCCTGAAGGAGGTCCCACATATGCTGAACACTCATTGGCCATTTTTCCTTCATTATCCGGTCAAACTCCTTCCAAACCATCTCTAATGTGTTTAGGTCAGGTGGCCAGGCCACATGCTGCAACACCGTCACTGTCTTTTGTAGATGACTTAACCTACCCAAACTTTTCACTGGTACTGTATATTCTTTCTGTCAGTGATCGTTTCCTGTATAGCTTTGGTTACTATAAATAACCATTTATTTAGATATTGCGTTTCATTAAATGGAATTCTGGGACGTGACTACATTTGTTCCGTAATACAACCAAGCAAATAATAGTTTTGGCTGAAGAGCGGAAAGTTACTCTTGCAGGTCGAGCCATGGATGAGTATTAGCAGTTGCACAACATGGCCGCCCTGCAGAAATCTCATTAAGTAAACGCGATTCCATTGAGAGAGAGTGGCTGTGCGTGTCCCATTAAAGTATTTATTCAAAGTGAATTCCTGAGCCAAGCCTGAGCCCTGGTGATCTCTATGAATGCTGTTTCTGACTACATTTTTTTTTTCCCAGACAAATCATTCCGGATCAATGTATTCTTGTGTAATTTCAATTAATTCTATTATTCTTATGCTAATAAATGTCTGTTTTTAATTAAAAACGCAGGCTTAAAGCACGATTTTCATAAATTATCATAAATCCATGTCAAACGTGCATATAACTACAGCGATTCGATTATCAAACTCTCAGCATGACACCGATGGCAAGAAAAACACACTGTATGAAGATGCAATCGATTTTAGCTTCCTAGGTTCACACCCACTGTTTTAACTGCTACGTACGATAACCCTGTTAATCGTGATGAAGTAAAATATAAATGTTTATGAAATTGATGAACGGTAACTTCAGAACATTACGTCCATGCTTTTTGACAGTCAGGTACACTTAAATACATTTCGCTTTCTCGGCGATACTGCAGGATTTGTCATTGCGGATCATTTTGGAACGCTGAGCTGAATCCTTATTTTATCACAGTATCTATTAACAATGCAGCTGACAGCGGATCAAATTTATAGTTCAGTGGTGCAACCATACAAACCTACCATGATAAATGTCATAGTAGCTGAACCTGCTGAAGAAGGGAAAATACGAAATAGGATGTAGAGTAATGCAGTTTTTCTGTTTATGTACGATTTTTAAAAGATGTTTGTTTTGTAAAACATAACAAAAATCCATTTTCTTGAACAGAAAAAACAAACATAATTTTTGTCTGGGCAGATCCAGTGTCGTTCTATCATAAACCCGGATCACCGTCCCTCCTCTTCAGGATTGTATGTTAACGATTCACACTCTAAATCACTGCATGTTTTGGACACCTAAATTTCAACCTGGAAGTAATTAACTTTATGTTTTTACAGTGCCATGTCCATTTGGTGAGGATAAATTGTTGTTCAAACAACTGAAAGCTTCTTCTTGTTTCATTTACTGCAAGGGCAAGCGGTCCTTTACACGCGGAGTGAATCTCAGAAAACAGTAGGTATACCACATGTCACCAGCAGGGGGCTCTTTCATTACAGGGAATCGGAATCTCGAGCGCAATTTTCTCCCTTCCAGAGGTTCAATAACATTTGTATAGGGCAGTTGCACGGAGTGGGTGGTATTGCTGGACTGTGTGACGGACTAATTTTAAAAAAGAAAAAAAAATGTAAAAGCCTCCAGTAAATCTTCAGAAGTGCAAGTAAAGACATGTTTTCTTTAGTAGTGATTCCATTATTACCTCTAAAAATAGCCATACCCTTTCCAACCAGACCCATTAAAGGCAGGAAATAGGCTTTGGGTCAGCACAGACGTGAGATTTATACTGAAATTACATATTATTATTGAGAACTCCAGAAAAGCTTGACACGTCAGTTAGAAACACTTAGCTTCTGTATGATGTCTGAAATCTGTGTGTGCACACACGGACCTCTCAGGGTTTTATAAACACGCAAGGAAGGTCTGCTCTGGCTTTGCAGTGTCCTAAAATACTTGTGAAGTTAATTCCAGCTCAACATATTGAAAACTGGTAACTGCTGTTCATTGACAAGAAGATAAATGTGAGCAATAAGACACGGAAAGGGAAGTTATGGGATTACAGACTGAAATGGGATTTGCTTCAGGAGTCAGTGTCAGATTGACCCAAATTGCAAACAACTGTAGCGAACGCTGGCTTGTTTTTTGTTTTTTTTTTTTATCATTGACTCTTAAATTCAGATAAAAAAAAAAATGCCCCACAAAATAAACAATAAAGAACAATGAAGAATTAAGATTGGGGCAGAATTTATACATGGACCATTGAAATACCGGTTCGAGTGTTAAGTTTTTGTCATTAATTTTATCATGACAGTAAAGACATCGTACAGCATAATTACAACTGGACAGAACTGGCATCTGTGATACCCCCCTATGACCCAGGAATATTTTCTCTGTGTCAGAAGGCTGACGATCAGACCATGTAGAGAATGTTTTACTAGGGGACACAGAAGCCAAACCGCAGCATCCCTGCTGGAGTTTGGATACCTGCAATAATAATTATTTTACTCATTCATTCCAAATGAAGGAACGGCAGTAAAAGTCGCAGATCCCTGAAGATCGCTGCTGGGAAAACGAGCTTGATGTTTCCTCGTCTCGTTTTCCAGGGCCGCTCCCTCCATCGCTGGATCTCGGCAGGGTGTTAGGGCTGTACGCAGCTCCTGCCTCCTCTGTCGCTCTGGTTTCTGAAAAGAGTCTCATGAAGGGCTCCAAGAATGATTTCCTTCAAAGCCATTCATGCAAGAAATGGAACCTTTGCCATTGTACTCCATGAAAATCAGCCCGCGATGCCCCTGGTTCAATAGCCCCTGGCATTGCCACCATCGCTCTGTGTACGACTCTTTGCGATGGGGAATCGCGGCTGGAAGGCTGGAGCGAGGTTTGCAGTGATTCTCCATGACACTGGAAACGGCTGACCCGACTTCTCCATATACAACTAATCAAAAAAATGACACAAAGCATGAATAGTAAGAATTTTTCCTTGGCACAAACCTGCCGGCGGGTTTCGTCCTTAGAGATCCGGCTTCTGATGAACTGCTGTTAATAAGTTTTATAAGTGGGGACTCTATCACGGTGACCTGAGCGGTTAGAGAAGGTAACAATGCACGGTGAATGAGCTAGCGACCCCAGTCGCCTTATCTGCTGGCTAATATCGATTTACTGGGACCCAACTTCATGACGACGTTCTCTCCAGCTGCAGCGAGCAGCAATCAGCAGGAGCAAGGGGCTTTGTCCTGCAGCGTGCTGTCAAGATCTGTCATGAGAAATAAACGCCGCACTGCCTTCTGGGATGGGGAAGGAAAACATGTGAGGATCCGGTATTATCGAACAACGCAGTGCTGCTGCAAATGCAAAAGAAGGGATGCAGTTTTGTTTATCTGGTATTCATTTTATTCTGCTTGTTTGTTTCAGAAAACCCTGCTGCTGCTCTACAGCATTAATGGAAACAAAATTTCTGTTTAGAACCTTTTAATTATTAGCTTTCTTGAAAGAAGAGGCGAATCCAGTCACGTTTTAGCTAATATATCGGCATTGCGCCTGTCCGCACTTAAGCGCGTTAACCCCACCTGACCGGAAACTCCATCGTTTCTCCACGTCGTGATTCTGCTCACCATCCAGTCCCTAAGCAATCTAAAAGCCAAGCGGTATCATTCCCAGAATACCTCAGCTCTCTCCGGACCAGGCGTGCTCAGTGAGCACGAGTGCTTAAAGCTGCTTAATTTAAGTATCTCCTCAACACTGCATTGAACTGACGGAGAAAATAATTTAAGAGATTAGCGGGAAACGGCTCTGTAAATCACTGGCGGCTTTGTCCACGCTGACTTTGAGCCAGCTGGGCATTAGCTTTCAATACCTGTCAGTCTCTAAGTGAACTCCTTCGGCAACAATGCTGCAGGTCACTGCAGGACTCGCCAGTGGTCTGCAGGGGGGCCCTGGGGTCGCCTCTAATTTAATACCCTGACAGACTCTAAGGTAGTGGAAGCTAAGAGCAGATAAGGGGGAACATACTGGTGAAGCTCGGGTTGATTCTTGATTCATGGAAGCAAATTTTCTTGTTTTTTTCTATGTAGAGAAGACCAGGGTGACCGCAATGCAGCATAATTAGCAGCTGCACATAAATTAACTACTTTTCTCTCATTTAAGATTATGGTTCTTTTTGAAAATTTGAAAGCGAACAAAAACATCATCATCATTATTATTATTATTATTATTATTACACAGTAAGAAGACCAGTGTAATAGCTGAAGCCATCATCCCACAGCTGAGGCAAAAAAACACAATCTAAAATAATGCATAATGCGCAAGTCATTGTTTGATTTTTAAATACAATCTACTGTAATTTATGCATCCATTAACTTGATATATTCTGACCCCTGTCTAAGTATTTTGATGATCACCAACTAAATTAAATTGCATTATCATAGAATAATATGAAGACCACGCAGGGTAGAGTTTTGTGCCTGAATGTGCCCTCAGAGCTAAACAAAGAGCCGTGGCAATTCTGCCGAGTCGACTGTTAATGTCTCGACGGCAGGGTCACTCCGTTCAGATCACCGTTTGTCTGTTTCAGATGGAGTCACAGTAATGCATTTACTAAGCTGAGAGGAAACAGACTCGTGCCGGGCGGGTGAAACAATGTGTGTCTCTACCCCCAAGCGCCATATATCACCATATAATTCATTTTCTGAACCGAGGGTCCTTTCTGAGTCGCCCAATTTGTTTTCAAGAACGAGAAATGCCTGAAACCAGTCCCAGTCAATCGTCGGAATGTCACAACCCTTCCCGTCTTGCAAGTGGCTTCCCAGACACTTTTGTATAAAGTGCCCCATCATGTACAAATATACAAACATAGGGCCAAAATGCCAGAGGAGCAACCAGAAGGTGCGAGGCTACTGTTAAACACATGCATGCACGCAGCTTCAAAATACAAGTCTGGTGAAAGAAGATCGGTGTGCTGCAGGATCAAGGGGACCTTGGCGCCACGGCAACCAGGCCTGCGGAGAGGGAAACTCAGTGAAAACACTGGGAGGCCAGAGAAGGACTTTTAATCAAAGAAGTCAAGGGATCCAGCTTAGCACATTCAAACAATTAAGAGGACAGCTGCACTGCGAGGTCAGCCATTATAATTACTCGTAATTACTGGAAAGCCGAAGATGTCGGAAAGACGTCCTGAAGAATGATATGTTTATGGTGTGGCGTAGTTAAACCGAGTGGGGAATGAAGAAAGATGACTGTTTGGGAGAGAGCCATCTGTCCCAGCTGGATGAGTCAAGTTACTGTGTGACCTTGCTTCAGTTTCTCTCACTGATCCATTATTTCCTGCAGATTACGATGTTTCTGTCTGGTCCGTATTGACAGGGCTGGTTCAACTATTTCCAGGACTCTAAGCAAGATTTGAACTGGGGCCCATTGCCCTGGCTTTTCAGATGGGGGGGGGTGGGGGGTCTTGCACTGGGCCATAAGCAACCAGTTCATCCACTTTTCCTTTTGGCTGATTCTGTATCCTTTGATTGTCTTTCATCATCGTTTTGCTTATTTTGTCTATGTGGTTTATTTCTGCCACACCTCTCCTTTCCCCCCAAAGACCTACAGGGTCATATGGATCGGCTGGCCTCCCCAGGATAACACGACGCCTAAGGATAGAGCATGTGACCAGCGCTGGTGTCTGATTTTGACTGCCATGTCATTTCGGTAATGACAAAATCACAATGGACTTCTTCTACAAAGTTCCCCTTAAACCTGTCAGAAGTTGTTTATAATCACTGAACCCGAAACTGTAATCTCCAACCAATCTAGATTCAGACTTGAGATATATTAATATGTTATAGTGCAGCTGGAATACCAGCTAGTGTGAATTATCCAAAGCCCACAGAGTTTTACTGATCCAAACAGGGTGATACATTTTAAGGTGAGGCAGACAGACAAGTTCATTGGGTTAAATATGCTGTCTGTTTTTACCTTTAAACTTCTTTAAAGTCTAATGGTAATTTAGTGCACATGGTTCAGCTATAACCTGTGAAGTATTTGATACATGTGCAAATGAGCCACACCTCCGAAAAGCAAAAAAACAAAAAATCTGCTCTAGTTCTTTAACCTGTGTTTTTAAATCAAGCATCCAACATTGCCTACTGGCAGCCTATGATAAAATATGAATTGAGCCGTGAAGCCAAACTCGTAATATTGCTTTGGGTTACAAAGATGGGAAAATGGGTGATGGACGGTAGTGCGGCGGCCGGTGGGTTCCGGATACACCGTGATCCCCGTTGTTCCTTTTAGCCATTATCTATGTGCACTTTGCTGGACCCCTGGGTGAAACAGGAACCAAGAAAGCAGCTTTGTGTGAAGATGAATTGTACCAGGGAGCCCTCTGGAGATCAGATAACTAACAGAGTTGCAGAAGGCAAAACTAAGAGGCTTTATTTTGAAATCAATATTTGCTCCAAAAGCAGGAATCCTGGTGCTAAGTATTAACTTTGTGCGGCAATACTGGGATTGACTAATAAAAACTGGCAACATCACCATGACAACCAGATTTCCGTCATATTAACAGAAAACACAGAAAAAGCAATATTTATGTATTACGGCTGGGTGCAATTCATATTTTCATACTGCAGAAATGTTAGGCATATATATTAAAATTGAAATTGAAAACGTTAGCAGGCCTACGCAATAAATAGGATTTCTCAGTATTAATGATCACATAATCTCAAATTATGTAAGATATTACCAAATTTACTTTTTGAATATATAATACACACCGGAGATTCTGACCTAGAAAGTGGTTGGAAGATGGATGGATAAATGGATGGATGGATGGATGGATGGATGGACGGATAACACAATGTCATAAATATCCATCAACACACACATTCATAAAAGCTGAAACCAGATACTATAACACATTTTTTTCCCATCAGGAGCAAATTCCTCTGTGCATGACTATATACCTTTCACAAAGTCAGATCTATGCTCAACATGACTCAACAAGATTTTTAAAAAGGCACTTTCATTTCTAGGCACAGTGTAATAAAGACTTCAGTGGATGTTAATGTCGTTCCCTCCCAATGCTAAACTCATTTTATAGTCCCTATAGGACTTCCTGTCAGACTTTTGACGTTGTGACTTCAACGCCACAAATTAACTCTGGGTATTGGGATCGCTCAGAAGTCAGTTGATTAATTTTTTTAAGCAAAAAAGGAAATTGAAAATGGAGGATGGTTTTGCATCAGGCTGAATTTAATGAGAAGGTGCATTAAATTTGTTTGCCAAGATGAATTGTTGCTTTATGTAAGCCTACATTTCATAACCTGGCTCCAAGACTTACAGCCATGGAAAAAATTAAGAGACCACTCTGTATTTTTTAAGAATCTGCATTGTTAAATCCTGGTTTGTGGTTCTGCTGGCAGAAGGCTACGCTGAATAGCAAGATGTTGCAAGGTTCAAAATGTCTAAGACAGCAGTACACAAGAATAAGGTGAAGCAGGAGACACCGGGAACGACCTTAAACCTGCCAGGTAAAGGGCGGAAGCGACTTTGTAATACCAGAGATGACCGTTAACGTATCTGACAGTTTCTCATGAATCGTAGGATGACATCAGGTGACGTTCAAAAGGAATGGGAGACATTAAGTGCAGGTGTGAAGTGCACTGCTAGGGCAGTTAGTATCAGGCTCCTAGAAGCAGGACTGAAGTTCCATAAAGCAGGGAGGAAGCCCTTCATCAGTGAGGAATGGGGGGGGGCAGGCTGCAGTTTGCTAAAAAAGCACACCCATAAATTGAT
>JAODKE010000038.1:317580-327820 GCA_026779605.1 Mormyrus hasselquistii | reverse complement strand
ATCTATCTATCTATCTATCTATCTATCTATCTATCTATCTATCTATCTATCTATCTATCTATCTATCTATCTATTTGATCAGAACTAATTACAACAACAAATAACAATAACAGCAATTATTATTTTTATCATCAACATTATCATCATCATTAATAGTAATAATAATATTATTATTATGGATGCTACTGTGAAACAGGATCAGTGAGATGAATTCTGCATAAAGCCTTGATTCATACAGGGGCAATGAGAGCACAGCTGTGAGCTTATTGGTAGCTGGTGCTGAAGACTCTGCTCCCCTCTGAAGCCTCTGTCAAATGAAGGGCTGACGTCCACAGGACCATGCGGCGGGTCAATGAGCTGCGAGTTTAGCACAAGTGGACTGGAGGGTGTGGAGGGCGGGGGTTTTGGGGGGGGGGGGTCCAGATCTCTGGTCAGCATTCATCAGGCATACCTAGTTTACATTCACGCAACATGTTACCGCATTAATGCGAATCGTAAGCACAGCCAGGCCCGTGGCACTGTCATCGCCACCTCTGCCGCGATCCTTATTATCACTGCTACGACTCCTTTCCCGAACGTAATCATTTGCGAAGGCAACAGCAGAACCGGTGCCGGCAGAGCCACGCGATCGGCGACCGTGATAATTACGTGAGGTTGGCGAATCCTGCACACTGGGGAGTCGGTGAGTATAATGCAAATGTGCTGAGATGATATGACGGAGAGCGTGCGATGTAATCATGCTCGAGATAATGGAAAAACACACGACCCCTTGACTTCCCTGTGCAGTGAGCAGGCAAGCCCATCAGGGAATGAATCTGCAGCCGCTCAGAGCAGGAGAAATAAGACTACAGCCGGTTTAGGGCAATTTTGTGTGGGAAAATGATTTGGTGCAGATTATCCCTGACATGTCTGTGCCTTGAGTGCACTTCTCCAGGAAGGTCAGTGAAGGCCTGTAATAGATACTCTTGGTGTATAGCTTTGGTATGACGCAAGACGGCATTGTTATATATTCTTTGGTTTAAGGTGTCCCGGTAAGGAAAGGGCACCTTAAATGTCAGGCCATCACAGGGCACACACTCTAAGGGCAATCTGAGAGACACTGATTCACCTAACTGCATTATGTTTTTGGATTGCTGGGAGAATATAGAATACGCATGTGAGAGCTTTACTTACAGACAAATGTCCTGGAGGCACAACAAAAAAATGATTGGTTCCGAGAGACAACCAATCACAATGTTGAGGAGGTGGGTCCAAGCAACTAGAGGAGGCAGGACCAACCAATCAGACGTCTTGGTCCCACCTCCTCTAGTTGCTTAGACCCACCTTCTGTACAATCTTATTGGTTATCTCTTTGAACCAATCATTTTTTCTTTTGCCTTCAGAACAATTTTGTGAAATTTTGTAAAACTCCCATGAGCTAAGAATATATGGAGGAACCCGAGGAGAACATAAAACTCCAAGGGTGGGATTCAAGTGTGGGGATGTGGGACCACAGCAAACTATAAAAAATATATCTTAAAATAGCAAGCCATTGCAACGTAAAGAACACCACAGGGCAGAGAAATACTGAGCACAAGCTTATTTAAGCTAATTTTAAAAAACGATAGTATGTAAATCTTTTTAATTAACTGGAAACTCACCGGTGTGGCTCCCATCGGCAAAGGCCAGAAGCAACAGAAATGACTGATTGTATGTCGTTTTGTATTCGCGCTCCATCAAACGCTAAACACGGCCGCGATTTCCACTGTTCGGCATTCTTTTGCGCTATGATTGGTTATTGTTACCCCAAACCAAATTACCATGGAGATATTTTTTGTCCTTTGGATAATTACAGTTATTTCGCTTCAAAAAAATCTACAAAGGAGCCTGCTGGGAGCCTGTGAGTCAGGGGACAATCAGCCCCAAATTCAGCAGACCGCCAAACATCAGTCCGAGCTTATTGTACCTTTCCAGTAATTTCTATTCACAGATACGAGCAAATCGCAGTGGGTCAGGGACAAATTAATATATAAAAAGTCCACTGCGTTTCAAAAGATAAATTAGAGGATCATAGAGCTGTGATACACTCTGATCTTTCTTTTATGCTTTATAATTTATGTTACATATAAAACTTACAGTGTGGTGTTTTTTTTCTCTTAAAAATGACATTTTCCGTTTCTAAAAAGGGCAAAGGAGAATTATAGCTAGTAAAAATTATATTCTATGTTACATCTGTGCCTTATGATCAGGTACCAGGCACGGTGTTGTCTTTCCCACCAAAAGTCTTGCATAATGGTCCTTAGTAATATTTCCAAGCATCACCTCACTTCGTACCCATAAATTACCACGCAGAAGGTGAATGCAAAAACAAAAGGCTTTTGAGGTATGCCTAAATACCATTAAAGCCAATGCTCTGACCAGTTTGCCTCAGTGTTTTCCACTTTCCACGTTGCAGTTTGTACCAGTTACTCACCCACGCGTTATTAATGTAAATAAACTTGCCCAGCTCATCTACGTTTGTGCCATCCCTTCCTAGCAAAATGCCTCCTGTTGTAATCTGCATTTCAATACCGTTCCAAGTCTGATGCATATTGAGTACATCTGTTAGAAAATAAATTTCACCTCTTCTCCTACTCAGCATTGATTTAAATCCACACAGCAAGCTGCTCATAATTAATTAATATTGAGAGTAACTTAAATTCCGTTCCATGATTCTAGTTTTATTACTTTATCATTTTGTTCTCAGTAGTACATACAGACAGTCCCCAGGTCACGATAGTCTGAGTGAGGATATTTCGGACTTTATGAAGGGTTAATGCTTTTCACTCTCAGTACATTATTCATAAAATTACATGAAATATGTAACATTCTATTATAAAAAAGCTTTGTGCTAATGCTTTTGTCCAGTTGCAGGCTAATGTAAGTGTTCTAAGCATGTTTTAAGGTAGGCTAGGCTGTGATGTTTGATTGGTTGTGTATGCTGTACAAAAATGCATTTTCGGCTTAAGATATTTTCGTCTTACAGTAGGTTTGTCATCGAAACCTGGGGAAGGCTGTATTTTTGTTGTTTGTGTAACGTTTTATTCTTTATAATTGTTCTAAAATTGCCTTTGAAATATAACTGAGTAACTGAAATGCACTAAAATGCACTAAAATGCACTAAAATGCATTGATATGTATTAATTAAGCAAATTTGGATGGTGTCGTGGCATCTTAAAACCGTCAAAACTGCCACCTACCATAAAAATCATAACGTTTGCATCATCAAATCAATTAAATGAACAAGCACTTCACATGCTCTGGGTGTGGCTGCCATTATCTTTCTCCTTTGGATTCATTCAAATGTTCAGCAAGGGACAGAAGCTTGAGGCTAGATTAAAGGGTGATGCACAAACACACACACACACACACACACGTGCAGCGTTTAATCAGCCACAGTGCAGCTGTGCTGTTCACCGTGTTAATATGGAGAATAAGCAACGGTGCATTACAGACAAATTGCAAACAAGAGGCAGGGGAGGGTGTCACTTCAAATTCAGCCAGAAAATGATGTCGTTCAGTTCTTATTTTACACATGCAATTTTTCCTTCATTATTGGTAAAAGTGGTACGTGTGTCATTCACATATCAACTCACTTGTCAGGAAACCTGAACTGCACAGATCATGCTTTTCTCATGATATCCCTGCTTTTCCTTTTCCTAAAGATTGGTATGAACATTTATAAATCAGTGCTTCAGAGACGGTCACTACTGGACATCACACGTTACCATTTTGTGTCAACAGCACCATAGTTATCAGTTATTTTCGGGCAACAACGTGGCTTATCAGGTGTTGCTTATATTTCCTAATTTCTAATGAATTCGTATTTGTTTTATGAGAACATGGGAAAAAAAATGACCGCTAGCCTGTCAAACATTGTTACGGCTCATGTGAGTCATTTCTGCTTTGTGGCCCTGTGTGCTATGGAAATCTGTCCCTCTAGAGGGCGCTGTTCATTTTTGCCTGATTTTAGCTGAGGCAATAGCCCAGATGGAAACAAGCCTCCACTGATGGGTTATATGACAGGTCCGGTGATTCCTATAGCTCAGACATTGGTTAGGCGGTTTATTTTCCCCACCAAGGCAGAACTCTGGCCTGAAAATCACGTGGCCAAAACACCTTTGCCACATTCTAGGTATTTCACTGTGTGCTGGGCCACTGACTTCTTCATGATATATGGCATGAAATTAGTTTTTATCTGTTTTAAGGTTCTGCAATTCCTGTCCTAAACGTCCCTCCGGATCCCATTCCCATGCCTTTGTGATTCCCTCGCTAAGGAACTCTCAGTCATGCTTAAGTGAGGATCGTAAGAGGGGCCATTATTCACGCCGAACGACCAACCTTATTAGCCAATGATATGTTTTGAATAGGTGAGTGATGGGGAGGAGGCGATCCGAAGGCCAATCAGCTTTCATCCGGGCTCAGTGCTCTTGTGGCCCCGCCCCTGTACACGCCCCTGTGTCGGAGGAACAGAAGGTGGAGGAGAAAAGAGATAGAGGGGAAATGACACTTAGTTTCTATAACAAAGCAGGGGATAAAGCTTACAGAAGTGCTCCAGGATTCATGTTTCAAATAGAGGCCGAGTATTAGTCATTCTCCTAATATAGGTACACGTTCTCATTTCCTCTCTCACAGGGAAGTAGCACTAAGTAAGATATTACGTCCTGTCTGGAGCTGGACTCTTCCTGAGTAAGGAATTCTAAGCTAAGCTAGGCTAAGCTATGTAGCCTTTAGTTTTCCTATCTATTTGTGGTAAAGAGTGCCCTGAATTTCCTCATTATTTGTGACAGTGGCCCCCAGCGAAGTCAAGCCAGAATGCAAATCGTTTCCGATATGTGGAAAACCTCATAAATCCTTTCGCAGCATCAGAGGCTGCATTGAGAGACTTATTAAACCGCTGTGTCCAATTTATCCAACGTACTCCAGTAATGAAGCGTAATGGGATTCTGGGAAATAGTGATGAAGAAACAAGTAAAGTATAATTTAGATGGAAAATGAACACATCATCGCATTAATCATATAAAAATTATGGGTGTTAATTATAACCTTCGCAATTTACGTGTTAAATATTTAGCCAGGACATATGTTTGGATAATTGGGAATAACGGCTTCGGATTGGGCACGATAACTGGCGGGTACCTCCTGCGACATTCTCACCTCGCCTTTCAGTGTTTGGGCATGATGATCTCGCTTTCCCGGGCAGGATGGGATACCGGCTCTGAGAACATTATGCTAACTGCGGATGTACTGAGCACCGCCCGGGCGCTAGTTTCGATATTAAAGCTGCGAATTACGTCTGCAACTTCATTAACATCCCTGCCCTGAAAGGAAATCGATAGATTCAGATGTGGAATATATAGCTCAGACTAGTATTTTCATAGCCCAGCCCCCCCTCCTCCCCCTCATCTCACCGTCTGAAATCTCTCTAGGGAGATGTAATCAAGACTATGACCTTGAACAAATGTCAGCCTCGTACTGCACCAGATTAATTCATATGTAAACCGGCCCCTCTCTTCCTTCACCTCTGGCACCCTCTTGGGACAGAGGACAAGTGGGAGCAGAGGATCACTGGTGTCGACTGGCACGCCCCCAGGTCACATGACCACCGGAGTTATCCCTGCAGAGATAACCTTTGCGGGACCACGGCATATACTCACATACACCCCACGGGGGCGCTGTGCAGAACCTCTTTAATTCCATCATTCCGGCTCTACCCTTCAGATGACAATGAAAGATGATGTGGTGGCCGCCCGGCCACTTCTTATTCAGCGATGCAATCACTCACAGACCCCTGCAATAGTCCCATTGGGGATCTGCGCGGTGTGCCCCCTGGTGGTAGTGCTGCGAAGGTGTCGCTTCGGGTAATCAGCATTTTATCTCTCCCTTAACCGGACCGGGGGGTGACAGAAAGCTGGGGGCTGTGGTGTAGGGGAGCAGAAATGTGAAGCTGGTCATTTGAATGTTAATATCCAATATTTACAATGCAAAGAGAATGCTTACCGGGGGGGGGTTAGGCATGGGGAAGGAGGGTGTGGATTAGCAGACAGCAGGAGTTAATGAACATCATCAGCGCAGGAACAGGGTATATGAGACTAAAAAACATCATGAAGATATTAAAGAATATTATTTGTCTTAATAATTGACCATCAGACGATATTTAAATAGGCAAGGGAGGTAATCATGACTAAATTTAATGCTGGAGAAGTGGCTTAGTTTTAGTGAAATTTTAGTGTAACTAAAATAACTAAAATTTACTATTTTAGTATATAAACATACTGTTGGGATGACATTGATTTCACCTTTACCACACGTTGCCTTTTTTTGGGGGGATAGCAGGGAAATATGGTACAACCACATGTCAGATCTAAACACGTAAAACTGCTATTCTGTTTTTGTTAACGTGTCAACGTCGACATCCACAGTACAGTGTGGATTAAGGCAGAAACATTTTTTTTTCCATGGCTTCTGCCATTAAGGGCACAGTGGGACGTCCCCTGATTTCCAGAAGCGGGAAAGGGCGGGGCCAGGCAGCAGCCTGACCAATCGGCAGGAAGTTTTGATCTGCGAGAAGGCGGTCCCTCCATGGGCTGACACACAGCACAAAGGTGGCGGCCCTCGCGAACTACAGACCCACGGCCCTGCAGGGACGACGGATAAAGCCCAGAACTTCTGAGCATCGCGTACTACAAAAAGGCGGAATTTACAGTGTGTGTCATACTTTGAGGAAACCCACGTTAGCGATGCTAATAGGAAGGAGCGCCGTGTAAATATTACAGCAAATCATGCTGTGCTATTGCATGCTAATAGGGCCATGCTAAGGGGCTGCATTAAAGATGGAGTGGAGTGAAGCATAATGGACCTCACTGATAGGGGGCAAAGGACGATGTCATGCATAACAGGGGCTGAGTGAACTGCAGCAGACAGTGCTGATAGCGGCCATTGTCATGCAGATAAACAGGAAAACCAGAGGCATAACAAACATTCTATTTGATAGGACACATAATGAATATATTGTCTGAATAAAATCTCAATAACCTTATATGAAATAAATATAGCTATGCTGTTTCATCAATTTTGCATCATTACCACATATTGTTGTTGCATAATTTTTTTGCTATAGTAATTAAAACTGTCTGCCTACACGTATACCGTTTTAAAATTCTTTTAACACATCGTTACCTAAAACATTGTTATAGGAGGGTTTAGCCAGACAGCACTTAAAATGGAAAAAAATTGCGAATCGTGAGTACGGCAAAGGGAGTAACACCCATTAAGATGGACTCAAAAGCAATTAACACTGTGCGATATGTAAGGTTAGTGTTAAAGGAAGCCAGGAAGAGTCAGAGGAGGAGTGGAACCAGAAAAGATCCGGGCGTTTAGGGTTCTGAGGCGGCCGACGTCACGCGAGTGTAGAAAGAGGTGTGCAAGTGCCGTGTGAGACAAAGCATGCTGACGTTTCCTTCGGGGGCCCGGGAATTTGGCTGAGGGTGGGGGTGAGCTAGGGGAGAGAGGCACAGAAGCGGGCCGTTAGTACACGGTCAGGAAGACGAGAGACACGAAGCCGGCGAGCTCCAGTTAGCAGCATCAAAGCGGTAGCAGTGAGTGAGGAAGACCAAGAAAGAAGCAGCAGTGGGAGGTGAGAAGCACTCCTTTTGGGGCCTGTGAGTGGGTTGCGGGGGAGGGGGGGGGGGGCGTCACATGATACCTCTTTGGTCCCGGAGAGACGAGAGTGCTCGGAGAGCTGATTCAAGTTTGGTGAAGATACAGAGAGGCATTGTGGGTATTCAGCTGGATGAAAAGCAACTAAATCTGGGTCATCTTCTCACTGTATAGCTCGTGTAAGCTGATTTCATTTCCTGCGCCGAATGTCGTCCAAAGGACGTGTCACCTCTCCGGGTCTGCGTGCCCCCCCCACACGCACCGAGCTCAGCGGCCCTGGTTCAGACTACCTCACAGACTCAGCCAGTACCATAATACAGATAAATAAAAAAACTGCTCATAAAAAGACACACGACAGCAAAAAAGAGCAAAGCAGTTTCTGCTGGGGTTTCAAACTAATTTATTCACTTCATCATAAGCGCAGATGAACGTTATGTCGCATTATCCAGCACATCGCATGAACCGCTGTTGATAAATCCTGCCTGGAAATTCTCCTCATTCATTCAAGAGCAGCTGTCATAGAGTGTCGCAATAAAAGAAAAAGCCAAACGCTTTAAACTTATTCTTTACAGATTCTCTGTGTACATAAGAGGAGCCGATATTATTAGCCCAGGCCTGAGGAATACAGCTGGGATCTTTTTCTGCGAGCTGCAGTTCAGGTTGACAGCATGACAGGTGGACCAGCGCTCACGAAGACCGCGGTGTCATCTCAGAAGGTCTATCTGGGCTTACGCCTCATCTCACATCATCGGATAGCGGCCCGGGTGAGGCGCCGAGGTGCCGCGACCTCCGAGGAGAAGGCTTTGAAGCTTAATCTGTGGCCTTCAGACATCCAGGTGCAAAGAATGGATCCAGAAAGGTGCTCCAGCCATCTGTGTCGATTCTGAAGAGGGCTTTCTGCAGTGGGGCAGCGTTCCAGTTAGTTATTCAAGGGATTATGCTCTCGATTTTGCTCTAATTCCAGCTATCACCCATGGCCCAGCTGCCCGTGGAAAGTGCAACTGATAAATATTTATGACCTCCATTCAGTGAGACTGGTCTGGCAAAAGTCAACATACAGGTGTCTTCTAATGCAGCTTTTCCACTATTGTTCTGAACAGCATGGGGCTGAGGAGGGCTGGATTGAATTATTTTTTACGGAACAATCGGGAAGTCAAACCAGGGCAATAACTATACATTGATGACAAAGTAGAAAGAAAAGAATGGTCACAAGGCTAATTAAAATGATGAGTTGCCATAGCAATGACTAATTGCACTAAGTTGAAGCACACAGGCATGAATATTAAATATTTCGTGGAGTGGTGTTTGTCTACAAACTTCTGGATGTGACTTATCTCTTTGCAGAGCTCCTGGTTATTTATTAAGTCATGGGCAGAATTAACATGACCACCAGAGGCTTGTGGTGTATCTGAGTGGTTGATTGTTGAATATTAATGGCACGCTAAAATGTTATAATCTATGACACTTTCATTCATTGCATTACCTAATACACCTAACTATACCCAACTGTAAAAATGACATTTTGTACTGTTTTTGCAGTTCCTAAAATCCAAAGGTCCAAACACACTGAATATAGTAGTTTTAGTGAGATAATCGTAATTATTTGGCTGCCAGGACCTGTGTTCATCTGCGATTTTTTTTTTTTTTTGCATGACCCGGTCATCCTGATGGCCCTGGGTAATTTTCTGGCAGTTACCCTGTTTCTCAGGCCCAAGTAAGAAGAAGCCACCATCAAGAATCCAAGGTTCTAATCTTTGATGTGTCGATGCTACTGTCACATTCATAGCCGAATTCAAGGCAGATTGGGCTTGAATGCAGCTTTTGCCTGGGCGGCCACACAGAGGATCTGTCACCTGTCTCTGACACTGCAGCACATTCCCAGCATTCACTGCTCCGGCTCGCTGTTCCGCAATATTATTCTAAAGGTCTGGTTAAGCTAATTTACGGCGGCACAATAGCTTGTAATATAACATAAAACATTGGTAACACTTTACTTGAGAGGCCACAAACTAAGTCGTAGTTACATACTGATCTCATGCTAAATCATTATTAATGAATCGTGATGCTGTTTTATCTCAAGCAGTTACTGTATCTGTTGCTATAGCTCTTAAGTCTGTAAACCTTTGTGAACGACTGAAGGACCTACTGAAGGAACAAGTAATGAATAACAAGTTAAATACTCATCTCATGCTTGTTCATCATTGATGAATCATGATTCATCTTCCATTCGAAGCAGTTACTATATTTGTTACTATACCTGTTAATTCAGTAAACCTTTGTGAACTACCGAAGGAACTTCTCTCAAGTAGCGGCTATATCTGTCATGAAACTTTTCATGATTTGTTCATGATTTGTACTACAGTAGTACTGTAACTGAGTATTTTTGGCCCATCAAGTGAAGTATTGCCGAAATCATAAACAAATATAGTAACTGCATGAAATACGTCAACTGTCATGATTGATTAATGATAAACCAGCATGGGATCAGTAGATAAATAACACGTAGTTTCCATCCAACCATTTCCTGCATCCTCTATCAGGGGTTGTGGGGCGGGGGGGGGGG
>JAODKE010000038.1:275715-286763 GCA_026779605.1 Mormyrus hasselquistii | reverse complement strand
GTGTGTGTGTGTGTGTGTGTGTGTGTACTGTGGATGATAATATTCACTTCCAAATCTTTCTCATTCATTCAGAGGAAAATATTTTTTGTGCAGGCCATTACTTTTAATAAGATACGCTCAGCATAGATACAAAACAATTAATGTTCCCCTTATTCAATTAAAACGTGGCAATATATCACAGCGTTATTACATTTTTTTTTTCATTCGTGCAACATTTATAAAAACAAATTCTTATATTTTTCACAAGTTCGAGCTCATAGAAAGAAAACTAATAATTCGACTGTGAAAATGTTATTGGGCGGAAGCTTTTTATTAGGATTAAAAACCCAAGTAATTCATGCACCTTCCAAATGCAGTTTCCGAGCAGAATGGAAAACGGCCTGTGACCGATCCCAGACGGCACAGGGTAGAGCGACACCGTGGATGGGATGCCAGTCTATCTCAAGGCATATGCATGTACTAATCACATACGTCATTCATACATACTGGTCAGACTAGTTACACGTGTTTGTGCCGAAGGAAGAAAATAGAGGGAACCCCTGCGGGACAGGATGCAACATGCGACACGCAAACTCCACGCACACAGAGCCGAGGTGTGAAGAAAATGTGTAACCCAGCATGCCTCAAAGTCAAGCAACTCAAAAATGAAATAAAATCAAAAAATACCTCCTGTGCACGTTAAGCTAGAGGTGTCATTTAGAAGGAAATTTATGACAAAACATTATTTGTACATTATTTTGAAGGCAGCAGTTTTTCTTATTTTGCACCAAAACAAGCATGTATAATTCAAAAATACATAACAAAAAGTGAAATGAAATTTCTACAGGAACAGATTTTGATAGCTTGCCAAACCTACAAATTCCTGTCTTACTTATGGTTGCTATAGCAAATGCTGGGTGGAAGTTTCTATAGCAACTCTGTGTGTAATACGTCTCTCACAGTTTCATTTACAACATTTTCAGCAGAGTAATACTAAGCAGTATCCTCTAGAAGACACTCAAATGTGCATTCAATTATTGTCATCTCTTCACTTAGGGGAGCTCTACGGCTAAAAACACTTTTAAAAAAACCCCATATAACCAGGTGCATGCTTCCTTGAAAGGCATTTTAAAGGAAGCCTTCTGGGGTAATGGTCATTCAGAGCACTGCACTGCAGTGTTAAGGACACAGGAATGGGATGGAAGTGTGTAGGGCTACAGTGGGTGCAGGACGAATGTGGCCAGGACAAGGGTCCCTTGTGGGTCCCTCTCGAGGACAGGTCACAAGCAGGGGTGTAATCGAAAGCCAGCCATCCTAGGTGAGATGTGCCAGGGGCTTGTTGGAGGGCGGGTGTGCGTGCTGCATGATACGGGTTTGCGGGCCGCATGCTGGGGAGGGGGGGTGTGCGTGCTGCATCCTGGGGGTGTTTGCATGCTGCATGGAAGATCAGCATGACTCAGTTAAACACGTTAAACATTTCTGACATCTTTTGTAATTTCTCAGTGGGTTTCGGTATGAAATGAGCATCACATTCAGTAACTGTGTTCTGGGTTTTGATTTTGATTGGCTGGAAGCCTCACAGAGCATGCCTGACCAGGAACCAGTCACATGAACCAAGGTGATCTCAGCCATTTTCTGCCCCAAAAGCAGGCCTGGCTTGGTATCCCTTTGCAAGATGTCTGACCTGATTTTCTTCAGTTAAAGCATTCAATCAAATGACTGAAGAATGGAAAGGTGAAGAAAAAAGATCACATAAGTTTCCTTGGATGAAAGTACCAACTAAGCAGCAGTAATACTAACAAAGTAGGTCTATACACAACAAAGCTTTCCTTCCCATATTACCCAGCAAATGACAGGCATGCAGATATCTGTAATATAATGGCAAAGGCTCCCAAACCTCAAACGCAGTGAAAGCTGTAGAGAATTAAAAGAGCTGCCTGTACTATCTAATTATATGCGATGACACTGGAGTGTGATGTGAAAACTTAATTGAAAATTCTCAGTGTTTAAACGGGGAGCTCTAAGGACAGGCGATCCACCCATCCAGCTAATAGGGAAAATCGCTGTATTTTCAAGCTGGATGCTCCATTTCTCAGACCAAAAAAAAAAAACAAGCAAAAAAAGAAAAAACCTGGAAAACACAAGGGGAGAAAATGGCAAAGACGCGTAAGAATAATTACAGAAAAGCCACAGGAGGTTGGCGGTGGACATTCAGTCAAAGCAGGTCTCTGTGTGAAAGCAGCGCTGACAGAAATAATAACCTAAAGAAACTTAGTTTTCTTAAGATTGCATGTGAATTCTTTCTTTCTCTGAGATTTCTGTAGCGTTACCCAAACCTTCCAGTGCCATGAGGACTCTCTCTCTTGCTTGGTTACTGTCGCCATTGGTGACGCCGTTGTCATCTCCATTCCCTAGTCTGGAAACCACTGTCTCACGAATGCGGGAGCCATTATCCCGGCTTTTCTAGTAAATGCTGTCAGGCAGATGGTTCCTGATTTGATCAGCATCATAACATTTAACATCTTTTATTATGATTTTATTTTCTCACCTTTGTTATTATAACAAACAGTCTCCGCGTCGTCCCCATGTGGTAGATGCATCCGTACTGATTTATTTTTCAAACTATTCTTCAAAAATCTACTAAAACTGCTAGTTCATAAATATTAATTGGTATGGGATCTCAGACAGATCTGGTTTGTGAGACTGTCCTGCATGAAATTCCAGTTGGGTCTTACTTAGCAAATTCAGAGTGATAAGTAAAACATTCTTGCCAGTGAGAATCTGAACTCACCTGGTTTATTGTGGAATGTGGAATGAGGCCTGCGAGAATTCCGGTGGAGAATTCCTCCAAGAGGATTATGGGAACTCAGGATGAAAGAGAATCCTAAAACACTCTGAATAAAACAGGTCACGAATGATACCCCTTCGAGCAGCTCTTCAGAGTCTAATACACCACTATAAGTGTATCAGTAAATGCTTTATAGAAAGTGTGACTAATTTTTTTTTTCCATTTTCCATTGCAGGCCTGATAAGACAATTAAATTAATTGGAGAGGGAGATTGGTGACTGCAAAAAGCAGTCTCTTTGTTTCCAGCATGATTATCGCTCATGTTTTTGTGTAGTGGGTTTTTAGCTGATGAAACATGTTAACTGGAATAAAACGTTTTCTTTCATTCTGTGCTCGCACTTGTTTTGTGCTGTGCTTAATGTGAGCTCAAAGAAGATTTTTCTTCAGGCTGAAGATCCATTTCAGAGCTGGAACAAAGACTTACCATTTATGAAGTTTTACAAGGCCTAAAAAAACTATATATACTATTCATGACACCATATAATGTAGCCCAGTCTTGCGCCCTGTGCTGTCTGGGACAGGCCCTTTCCCTCGACCCTGACTGAGACATTCGGTTCTGACATATGATAACTGCGCATGATACCTAATGTTATTGTGAACATAGCAAATGCACTAGCTGTCAAAAGCTTTTGCAAACCACAGGTTTTTACCACTTTTCCATTTATTTAATAAACTGCAGATTTTATTCTTGTTAAGCACTGGAAAGTTGAGTGGGCAGCTATAAATGAAAATATAAGTCAAATAAAACAAGTTTCCTGTTTAAAATTGGAAGAGTGTGTAACAGTGCATGTCTGACGTCCTGTTAACTGGTTGTGTGTTGATGGCGGAGTCACAGTCTAGGCTGTCCTTTAACTTTAAATGCAATAGTTAACTGCTTCATCCTATGACACCTTGTACAGCAGAAAGAATACCTTAAATAATCTCTGTCGTTATAACTGCTAGAGGAGGTTATGTTGATGAATCAAAGATGTGACGTTTTCTTGCTAATAAAGGTACTCAAATAGTGAACATACTGTAAATGTATTTGTTAGCAAAGAATATTGAGTATATTTTTAGTAAATGTTAAGTGAGTAATATGCAAATGTAGAAAATCTCAGTGTGTGCAAAAACTTTATGCTGGTAGAGTAAGTTGTTGAAGTTATTACTATTAGGCTGTTTTGTATGTACTGTTAATGAAATCTGAATTATAGTTTACTGCCTTCTGTGATTGTGGCAGGTAGACTAACAATGGGATTCACTGCAAAGGCATCACTAAAGTTTGAGTCTTGGAGTCCAAGGAGAAGAGTTCATGAAGTAATATTTATAGAAGTGGTAACCATAGCGTTGACAGACCAGAGCAGCCCATTAATGATCCAGGCATTGCAAAAGGTTTTCGGAATGATTTTTACCTGCGACCTCATACCACTGCTCTTTTCCTGATCTGTGTAACACTTTCATACTCTAATGCATTTTGTCACGGGCAGCCATATAGTCATAATGCAGCATGAAATTTTAATATCAATCCTGGTAAACATGTCCAGAGTACCTACTGCTTAGTCTGGGAACTGTTTTGTTTTGAGTTCACAGACAAAATCGCCAGACTGCCTGTCAATAATTAACGAGGCACCAAGTGGCACTCACATTTTTAAGCAAATGTTTCTGTTGTTCGGGGACCTCTCCTGTCAGACTGGGAGCTGCTAAAACAGTTGCTTTCATTAGTTATTTTCGAGTTCTGTTTTGATATTTATGTTCCACAGAGACTGAAAACGAGACTATTTCAGCTTTATATAAATCTCGTACACCAGTAGTGACATTACAGATTCTGTTATTTTTAAAAAATTTATTTAATGTTTATAAAATTTTATTTATTCATTTTTCTTAAGCTTCTAGAATGAGGCCCGCTTTGGTGTAAAGAACCAAACATCCAGCTTGCATCCATTTCTTTATTTTTTCCCCATCGTCACATACTGCCCCCCACCCCCCCAAGGTTATCCCCTGTCTTGCATCTGTAGCTTCTGGGATAGACCCTCAGGACCCTGCAAAGGACAAGCGGGCATAGAAAATGAATGGATGGATCTTCACATACCCAGTGCTGAGTCACAGAGAGCCTGCAGCGTGCTCCAGGATGCTGAGAGCCCATGGCCACATGGCTGCCCGTACCCTGGAGAGGATGCCAGTCTACCACGAGGCACAAAAGAGCCAAAACATTATGACCACAGATG
The DNA here is from genome assembly GCA_026779605.1 of Mormyrus hasselquistii. Taxonomy (NCBI): domain Eukaryota; kingdom Metazoa; phylum Chordata; class Actinopteri; order Osteoglossiformes; family Mormyridae; genus Mormyrus; species Mormyrus hasselquistii. The sequence continues at coordinate 281,735 of JAODKE010000038.1, read as the reverse complement.
TAATGCTGTTAGTCCTCTATGTGTCAGCAGTGTCCCACAGATCCGCAGATTCAACAAGACCTCCGAAGGTGTCTTCTGGTATTTGGCAACAAATTGTCAGAAGAAGATCCTTTATGTCCCTCCATTCGACCACTCTTCCTCAGTACTGACCAATGCTGACTGGGAAGACCTCACATGGCCTGCCATCCCAGAGACACTCTGACCCCGTCGTCTGTCCATGGCAGGAGTTACTTACATCTTTGCCCATTCCTCCTGCGTCCAACTCATCAGCTGTTACTTGCTGTTTAATATATCCCACTTCTTAAATAGCACAGTTGTTCTCAGACCATTATTTGCATCATCTGTGGGCGGTCATATTGTTTTGGTTCTTTATTGTCTATTGGGTAGGAGTGTGGCTCTGCAGGTGAGGACACTGTGCCTGTGATTGTACAATTGCTGGTTCAAATCCCAGGGTTGACACAGTGATTTCAACATTGGGCCCTTGAGCAAGACTCTTAACTCCTGACTCCTCCAGGGACAGGATGACCCTGCTCAGTCAATTGTATGTCATTTTGGATGAAAGGCTCTGTTAAATAAATTAAATGTAAATATACTCACTACGGGCAATCAAGACAGACCACGCATCCACACATTTTGTGGGATGAAACCAAAACGAACAGGAGGGGCACCTTTCAGACAGGGCTGTCTGCCTACATCCCTAACCCACCTGGCCATCCTGACATCCCCCTATCCTGCACATATGGTCTGGTCCTCTCCAGCCGCCCACTCCCTCCCCTCCTGGCACTTCGGCGCATGTTCAGGGTGTCGTGTGAAAATGATGCAGGTTGTTCTGAACACGATGATCTGCAGATCGTGGAATCAAATAAGCAGCACCGTCTGGTACTTCTTAACGTCTTAACAGGAACCGCTGCTCTGGAAGCCTCCGGGCGAGCGGTGCAGCCATTCTGAGTGACACGCACGCACACACCCCTTCATATCCACTTCTGTAAGATCTTCCAGCAAGACAAAGCTGCCCGTTTTAGTACAGCGCTCACGAATCTACGGTATAAGAATACTTGGTTCAAAAGGGACGTCACTACAAAATGTTTTTGCGTGTCTCACCAGGATTTCCCAGCATTCCTTGTAATTTCAATCTCTTTTTAGTTTGTTTTAGCACACAGCCGTAGATGTCTGAACAGATTTCAGCCCTTGATGGTGGAAAATGAACTTTTCAACTCCCCTGCAGTTTAAAAGAGATCTTAGCCTATTTTTTAAGGGGCAAATGAACAGCACATGCAGAGGTGCAGCCTTACATGCAGACTCACTTACAAACACCTTTTAACCGGGAGAGGAGGGACACTCATGCATTTACCCCAATGTAAATAGACAGTATTGTGCATGGAGGTAAAAACTGGAAAATAAGACATAATCCTTTGCAAAGAAGACACGTTTTTTTTTAAAATCAGCAAATTTAAAATAACAACAGCAGGTGTTCTGGTCAAAGGAGGGGTTAAAGGCCAGAGAGAGAGGGTCACCCCCTTGCTGAAATTCGGGAAATGTGTGGGTCTGCATTATCCTGCAGAAAGCCCTGCCTAATTGCACAAAAATATTAGTGCAGATTCATTGGCCATAACACCATAATCTAATTAGAAAATATTCCCAAAGCAGGTTTCCACTCAAAGGCCACCTGGTCCGGCTTGGGTTTTACAGCAAAGACGGGGAAGGAATGTACTGCCGTGTTCATATGAGCAGGCAGAGGTGCGTGTCGTGCTGTAAGCAGCTGATTAACTGATGGGAAATGCAGTGCACATCTCAGAGGCTTCAGAGCACATGTGCAGAGAGCTTAATACACACACACACACACACACACACACACACACACACACACACACACACAGAAATGGTACATGTCAAGGTCTGAGATATATTAGACAGCAAACTAAAAGTCGATACTTGTACTTGATGTGTTGACCGCAGAAGAATCAGGTGGAGCTAAATGCCCGAGTGACGTTGATAAAAGCCAAATGTTTATGGCCAGATCAGGATAGGGTCAGGGCATCTCTAACACAGGGAGACTCGAGGAGTGCTCTTGGTCAGCCGTGGCCCAACAAAGAGATGATTCAGTCCGCCGACAGGATGCTGGACCGTCAAGATGGGATGTGAGGTGTGAATGAGGTTATTCATATCAGGTACAGTATGGACCAACAGACGGGTTACTGTGGCACAAATGATGTTTACGGGAGTAAGGTGTGTGGATGCACATGTAGGGGCTGCAAATTGGCAGTCTAAGGAAACGTTTAAGGGTATTTATCTGGGTAGTACGTGTGAATTTGTATATTTCAGGTAAAAAAAAAAAGTAATTCAACTTAACATATGGCAATTAACAGTAAGAATAAAAATGAGATTTTTTTCTGTTCTTCAAAGTGTTGCCAATATCTTGTTAGATAGGTAGATGAACACCGCTCTGGTTCCCAAACCTCTCCTTCGAAGCATGCCAATCATTGCATGTATTTGTTAAATTTTACCATCAGCTCAATTAATTTAATTAGTCAAATGACTCAATGAGATATTAATTAGCCAAACAAGGTAGGTTAAGCATAAAAATACATTGGTGTACTAGACGGTTGCTGCAGATACTGGAGTGACACTAAGAGACATTTTGAAATGGTCGGCACACTTTGACAGTCATAGCATCATGGTAAACGAACATGAAGATCATTTAAACATCACTTTCTTTGACGGACTTTCACCCAGTTCTGTACTTGACAGAAATCTACAATTTAAATTTATATTGTCCCGTAAAAGTGAAGACACACCATTATAAACCATTACCGATCTTCCCAAAGATTGCCAAATAGCATATGGTTTTGTGAATGGGGGCTGTTTCGCCCACATCTCTTGCAAAAGGCAGTACTGGCTCCCTGTTATTATTTATAAGGGCTGCCTTTGCCTGTCCCTCGCTTTCCGCCATGTGTATGAATGCATGCGCTGTTTTGTCTGACCCCTCCTAACCTGGACATCATCTGATGTCTGTCTGAGCCTTTCTTCGCTTCATCTCCAGCATATCAATCTAGCATTCATGTATACCGTATACATACTGTTCTCCTCTCCTTTGCCATGCCAGCTCCTTTGTTTTGGTATTTCTGCTGTATTTGGGTCACGAGAACTCAGCCAAGTCCCCAAGTCATGTGACATAATTTTCCATCCGCGCTGGAGATGTTCCCACGGCGTTGTCATTGCGACTGCATCTCATACGAGTGAAGGATGCCCGTATCTTTAAAATGAATCTGAGCAGATTTCCTTCCTTTCATGGATGTCAAGGAACATCTGCCTACCTGCTGTTCTATGATGTACATAAAAATACATCGTATACAAGCCAAGTGGGAGGTAATTAAGTAGCACTAATTTGATCAAAAGCGAGAAACGCGTCAGTCTCTTGAAAACTTTGTCATTAGCTTTGCATGTGTTGGTACATGTGTCAAAATCATACTCATACTTTAAGATGAGTGTTCCATCGTAATTATTATTACTAATGTCATCCCCTATTTAAACTAACATGGAGTACATGGGACAGACTGAGATTTTCATTCCCTTATGACTGACTGGTACTAAATTTTAGACTGATAGGTAAAGCTGTCATTGTTGGACTGGAATCTCTATCACAGCATCACCTTGCCCCAAGCTCTCTTGCCAGTGGTGTATACAGGGGCGGGCCCTGAGGTACACTGGCCACAGCCGAAAGGCGATTGGCCCCAAAAATACCTGCTCCCCTGCCACTCACCAAATGAAAACGGATTATTGGCTGAGGACATGGCTGGCCCCACTGTATGAATTATGGTCCTTCTTATGCTTCCCACCATAAGAAATCCTATAAGTGCCTCTGTCTGTTCCTTGGACAGGCTCCAGACTCGCAGTGACCATGTATTTGGTTGTAAAAGGTAGGTGGAAAGAATGTATAAATGTATGGATGCACGGATAATGTACTTATTAAACAGTTACCCATTATTTCCCACCCAGTTATTTCCCTAAGCAATACAATTTCTGCATTATTAAAGAATTTGAGCTCATAAACAATTGCTGTCTGTCACCTCATCTCTGTTTTATGTAGTTAGAGGTCGACTCTCTGACATTTATAAAGCCTGCTTTCAGTGCTTTCATTATGCTATTAAAATACGATGACAAATGCAGCACAGTAATACTGTATCTTTGATTTTAGTAGCACTCTTTTCTTAGATTAAGGGCCAAAAAAGCGACGAAAATAATCATAGTGGTGAGCACGTGCATTTTCATCACCTTGGCAACAAAACATTGCATCCCATGGTGGACAGTTTGATGAAAACACACAACAACATAATTGCCAAAAGAGGATCAATGAAGACTCCAAGTCCCCAGCCTGCCTTTCTTCCTCATACCTTTGGCTTCTCATCCATACAGATCAGGAAGAGAAGCTGAAATGTGCCTGACAGTCTCATTCATATTTGGTAATCTCAGCTCTGTGCCAAAAACCCCATGGAGTTTCACCCAAGGAACTTATACATATCAGCTGGGTTTGAATAGCTTGGATGTAGGTGTGTTAATAGGTGGTCTGATGTTCCATTGATCATCCTGAATCGAATACTTCATTCAACTAAAAACATCTCTCTGCTCCCCAGTGGTGAATACAGGGGTGGGGCCACAACCCTCAGCTGAAAGCTCATTGGCCCCCAGAGTGCCCCCCACCCTCTGTCACTCACCGATTTAAAATATATCATTGGCTAATGATAAGGTTGCCCCCGCTGTATAAACTTTGGCCCCTCTAATGCCCCCTACTTACAGTAAAAAAAATCCAAGAACTGCCCCTGTTCTTCCCTGACCCACGCAAATCAGTTTTGCCAATAATGTCCCTACAAGGGTCCTTGCTTTTGTTCTTTGGACCTGTTCATCACAGGGGACCAAAACAGTGTCCAGACAGCTCTTTACGTGATGAGAATCTGCAGGTATCCCTGCCATGTCAATGTCATCGTCCTCAAGAGAATTAAAAAATTTCGCTGTGCATAACAATATGTGCTGTCAGATGAGATGTCAAAAATATTCTTTTTTGTGCATGCAAAATACACACCAGTCTCATTAATTTTATTATTTCTTTATATATGCTCAAGCATTTTATGTAAATGGATTACCAAAATACCATCTGTTACACGGTTCATTAAACACAACGACTTAGTTTCTTTTCCATTTATTTAAATTTTACATGCATCTGACGGAAAATTTCCCCTCTATCTTGATGAAAACTGATTCCGTGCGCAGAACCATATGCTTAAATCAAGCTAGCGCTTTTACAGATGACTGAATTGTGAAAGAAAGGTTAAAAAAATGTCGCCTGGGTTACTTCTGACATTATTTACATTGGTATAAGAACATGGAGTGTTTACTATATAAGTGTATGAAGAATTATTGAAATAACTTAAGTACTGTGAGTAGTGGGGAGGTGGTTTATGTTCTGCAGGTGGAGATAAAATCAGAGAAGGAAGCCCATTCACTCACCTATAATCAGGTATGAATTACAGAAGGCAGAAAGTGAACGTTTTCAGCCAGAGAGAGAAATTGAGCTTCACAGCGACTAGACACCATCCTTGCATTCTGACCTGGGAATTTCCAGTCTGCTGGCCCCTTTACCTAGCTGAAATGGCTGTCTCAGATATTTGTTCCACTCTCTCAGTTTGTTAAATCCCAAGAATTTCATTAAAGTGGCCTGTAACATCCCTCCAATCCCCTTGTCACGTGCATACATCGGTCACCCCGGCAGAAGCAAATCTTATAGGAACCGTTTTATTTTTCTGTTTGAAGAAACCATACAAATCAAATAGAGCTGTGATTAAATTCTTTGAACAGGTGAATAAATAACTATGTCAAAGGCTGTAAAGCGAATCCTGGGCTATTTCTCTATACCAAGAATGCAAAGACCGTACTTGTGGTCTTGGTAAGACCGGTCTTTTGCAAGTACAAAATTGGGATGCAATGAATAATGGGATTGGTCTTATTCAGTGAGGATGCAACCGACG
>JAODKE010000038.1:264350-275615 GCA_026779605.1 Mormyrus hasselquistii | reverse complement strand
ACCGGTCTTTTGCAAGTACAAAATTGGGATGCAATGAATAATGGGATTGGTCTTATTCAGTGAGGATGCAACCGACGTGTCATTGATATTTAGGGTGGCTCAAGAACAACATATGACGATGTTTACCATCCTCTGTACTTCTTAGTATTGGAGCTGGTCTTCGGCAATGAGAAATATACCCACAGTCCATGCTGATTCCTCCCAGACTCCGCCCACCTGGGGGACTGGCCCATGCTGCCCACATATGTGCCTGTCTGCTTGCCTCATGAGGTAATCGCTTGGGAGAGGAGCATTATGTGTTCAATTTCACAACGATTTCCAGTTTGGATACCCCTTGCAAGGACGTGCATCGCGAGCGTGTGTTATGCTATATGGGGGCTGCCTCTCCTTCCTCTGGGAACGGGGAGGGGGCAACTGCAACATCTGCTCACTCCAGCAAACACCGTTACGCACGGCGCCGGCATCCCACCGTTATTCTGTTCAAACGGATCATCTTAATTAGCATATGCTGCCAATGGGTTATTTTTTAGCTCAGGATTTTTTTTGTTTTTTTATGGCTACAATCCATTCAGATATAATGTAAAAGTACTGTGAACATTATCAGTGGTAACATTTTGTGCGTAAATTTATATACGTGTCTAATTTTTTTATTATCTTTTTTCACTTATGAATGTTGTCTCCTCTATCCTTTGTTTTTCCACCCTGACTTTTAAAATTGTAAAACATTATCTATTTTTTTTGGTCTGTCTGCAATGCAGCTCAATTTATTCGCTTCATATCGAGTCCTAATGTTGAAATTGGCATCTTCTGTAGCACCTGAGTGAAACTATTTTTTTTTTTCCACGGTACATTAAAGTCTTTTCAACAAAATTGCAGCTGCAGTGACCCTCCATCTCTCCTATCTTGAATATGGCGGTAATTTAACGTCTGATTTGCACAGTTTATTTTTCCCCTCATCTTGCAAGCTTATGATACTGATTTTGGTAATGAAAATGTGAATTGCTTTTTATGAAACTTTATGCCAGGGATGGAAAGGGATTTTGAAAAAGGTCATGCATTTGCATAATACCTTAAACATAATAAATAAACAAAACAAATAAAAAACTTATACTGAGACTTCATTGTGCACTCTTCCCGTTTGCATCAAATAAGCACCTTGGAATTCATTATTAAGACAGAGAAAAAGGTACTGCAAACTTAACAACAGATTGCTTTCGGAAATACCTTAGAGATGACGCTATATCCTGCATTTCTCGAGTGAGTTAAGCAGGATTGAAAGGTCCATTACCTCGCCGGGCATTTGGGGATATCACAGTAGGTAATAAACACCGTGATGTGACACTTAGTTAGCTTGGGAATCACGCTGTCAGTGACCTATCAGTGCCAGTGCAGAAGGTGATGCAGATGCCATTTATGACACCGTGTTTGACGATGCGGTATCTCTCTGTCATCGTGTAACATCTTGGGAAGCGGTGGATAAACAGGATGCCATATCTGAGATCACCTGCTCATAGGTTACAAATGTTTGAATAGATGTATTTTTCCTGGCTACTGTCAATGGCAATGGTAGAACACGAGTACAAAAGCAGTTCTTCGTATAAAGGTGAATGTCGCTCCAACACTGAAATCTTGCGTTCGGCACTAGTGTAATCGGGCATGAAGTTGAATGGTAGCTCTGCTGCGGCAATGTAATGATTCGTTATTAATTAATTTTTCAGATTCCATAAAACATCACTAATAAATGTATTAACAGGTCATAAAAATGGGCAATGATTTCAAGAACAACCCACTGGTGAGGAGTGGGAGTCATTTTCCTATAAGCCTTTGAAGCGGCGGAGTTTTGTTCATAATGAAAAATGGTACAAAATGAACTTAAAGCGATTCTCGCTGGCTTTGTTATTAAAGTAATGAATGCATCCCCAGCTTTATATGAATGTGGGGACAAATAAATTAAAATTGTCTTTCCTCACCATGTTAGGTAACTTTGTAAAAAGTGTTTCTTGAGGCTACGGTGCCATTTGTGGCTCGGATGAAAGATCAGGGAGCCGTTTGATCGTCGGTCGTTATCCAAAAAATATATTACTTATGAATATTTAAAAAGCGTATTCGGTGTAATAGAACAGGGGAAAGCATTAAATAAAAGTCTTGCGGATAAACAGATCGCTATCTGGATGCAGCGAAACTATCTCCGGACGAACTTCAGATGAATCATTTCGGGACTGTTTCCACCAACCTGGTTAATAGCTTGAGAAAAAAAACACAGAAATAACAGGAATTGTACCAGAAAAGCATTAGTACACAGAGATTTAATGTCTTTGAGGATTACATGTTATTGCATGGGCATAGATTCGAATCCATACACTAGGGATGTGTTCCTACAATGTGGGGTACTGTGGGAGCACCGCGTGTGTTTAGGGGGGCGGGGGTTGGGGCTGATTTGGTTTCTACCCAAGTTGAATCCAAACCTAAGACGTTGAGTTGTCGCCTCCTGGTTTGTCAGATTAACAGAGAGCTTAAACAAACAATTTCTTCCCCAGCTTGTCCTTTTAGTTCCCGTGCAACATCTGAGGCAATTTCCCCTGAATGAGAGGATGGAGATAAAAGACATCAGGCAGCTTTAGAGCTTTTCCATTCTGTCTCGGGGAAGATGTTGATAACGATGAGGGTGGAAATACCCCCAACGTACCCTAAAAAAATAACCCCTGATTTGAACCTCAGTGATCTTTACCTCCCAGATCGATTTTTCGGTGACCCCCCTGGACTTTGTGGAACGAAACGCATTAGGCCGCTTGTTTGGGATCAATTTAACGTGCGGCGGTAACGCGATTTGCTGACTGGCCGGCAAATCTCATTACTTTACAAATGCTCTTTTCCAGGGCCCAATAAGTTCTTAACTGCATTCAGCATTTTAAGAGGTTAACTTCATTCATGGCGCAATGATTGAGCTTCTGCTATTCCTTTTAATTCCTTTAAAAGTACTATCGACTGAAAAAGGGGTTAATGCCACACTGGCTTCTGAGAGGACGACATACTTCTGGGTAAGGTCCCCAGAAGGGAGCATTCTCGACAAGCTGTGACTTGTTAGTAAACCTGTGAGCAGGAAGGAAGTGAGAATTTAGGTAATGCATACAGAGCATTCTCTCTCCTCTGCCTTGATCATTCCGATCACACCTCTGCTGTTCGTTGCTGCAAATCACATCAGCCTTGTCTGAAACGCAAAAATCCAGTACAAAAATATTCACAATGTGGCCAGAGGGAGAGGACACAGAGTTATAGGAATGTTTTGGTGGTACAGACAGGAGAGTGATGTGCCTGGAGGAAAATGTGTCATCCATCACTGGCTACATCAGCAAATGTGAGGTTGATGCTATGGTTACCAGCTCCAAACAACCCCAAGGCTGAATTTGGATGTCCGCTCCTTTACTGAAATGCATCGAGCTTCCTTCAGAAGAGGACCAGCTTCACATCTGATAATGAGTCAAAGCCACGTACATCCAGAGGATCCAGAATCACCTCGACACCAATGACCCCTGACACATGTTGCATGGTTTGAAGTTTGTCACCGTCAACAAAGGGAATAGCTACATCTACACTTCTACAAGTTACGTTTCCCTACCTGCTGTGCTCAAAGACTTTTATGCATGATGTGAGGCTTCCAACATACTACCATCATAAGAACTACACCCCTGCCTATGACCCGATGCTGACTGTCACAGTGGTTGAAGTACAAAAAACCCGAAAAAGGGCAAGCCCAAACGTGACCAAAAGGTGTCCCTGCTTACATGGAGAATCAATATTCCTTTCAGGTGACTATAGTCTTTTGGGACCACATATTGCCTCAGGTTGTTATTCCTAGATTCTTCCAGAAAACCACTATCATCTCTGTGCTAAGAAGTCGCCATTGAAGTGCCTCAGTAACAAAAGCCCTCTTGTTGACTTGAAGTGTTTTGAAAGGCTGCTTGTGGTCTCCATCAAGGGCTCTATAATTGACCTACCACCAGAACCTCTCTACTGCTGATGTATCCTGTGCTATTCACCTGGCACTCTCCCATCTGTACGCTGAGGACACTGTTGTACTGCTTGTCAACTTCAGCTCAGCGTTCGGCACCTTCACACCCCAAATTCGAATCAGCAATCTCACCAATCTGGAACTAAGCATCACACTGTGGAACTGAATCCTTGACCTCCTGACCATCAGGTCTCAGGTAATCCAGATGCATGTCCAGAGAGCTCTTCCTGCTTCACTGGAGCCACCAAAGGTTTGTGTCATTGGTCCTGTACCGTTCACACTATTGATTCATGACTGTGCTGCCAGAGCCCCACCCAAACATATCATAAAGTTGGCTGATGACTCCACAGTGGTGGGGCCCATTAACAGCTTTGAAAAGGCAGGCTACAGTGAGGAGGTGAGTCACCTGGTATCCTGATGTGAAGTTAATCATTTATGCTTGTCACAGACAAGCTGAAAGAGGTGGCAATTGACATTATGTGGACCACTCCACTCTGCTGATTGATGGACGACGGCGACATGACAGGGTCTGGATTCGTCCACCTATAGGTCAATAAAGCACAACTAACCCGAGGACGCTGTCACTAGCTTATACTGCAGCATTGTGGATAGGATCCTTATTTGTAACATTGACATCTGGTGCAGTAAGGCTGTAAATGACTAGCAAAGTCTTTTCAGTATATTACCTCACCCCACCTTCTTGTCATTGTGGAAATTTACACTACTCTGTGCTTCAAGAGGGCCAATCACACCAGGAAGCACGACTCTTACTCCTCATTTGGGCTCTTAAGCCCAAAGGACGGTCGAGAGGCTCAGGAGCTTTCATGCCTGAACCACCAGGTTCAATAGCAGCCACTTCCCACAGGCAATCAGTGTGCTGTGCAGCTCAGTGTAATTCCCTCCCTCTTTATGTACACAAGAATATCCCCGCTGAAAAAAATAAAACACACAGACGCACACACGCACACACACTGGACAAGTTTTTTCTATCAATCTCTGCTTCGAATAAACGCTGAAAAACAAAAAGCAAGCAAGAAAAGTCAAGCAAAAAATAGACAACTGGAAATAGGCATTTTTAATAAGAATTTATATACGTATTATTTTTCTCTGTGTTTTGGAGTATCTGTGTGTCCGTTTGACAATCTCTTTAATCTTCTTAAAGTGGTCCATCAGCCTCCCAGCTTTACTGTACAGTATCTTCTGGGGCTGCTATTGAATGCTTTATTTATTCATGGCTCCACTTTGCAGGTCCTCTGCTGCCGAAATCCTTCTTTAAGGTAAACTTCACTTAACTCAGCCATGCAGTTATCTCTGACATTTTAGAGAAACCAAGAAGATCTGTAACGGCTTGCTGTACTGCTTCCCGTGTCTTCGGAGCTGTCCGGTCCTGAATCCATAAGGAAGGTCATCAAGCTCCAGTTTCCTAATGCATCCAGAATATTCCCCTGTGGGCCAGGCGTGTGCTGGAGGTTCCCAAGAGAAAAGGATGCAACTACTTCCGCGCTGGAACAGAGGAATAGAGCTGCCACCTGCAGCCCCTGAAATATTCAAAATGGACTCTTCCACATAAACCCCCAGCCTTTAAGATCAATGCAGGGAACTGAGTTATTCCACTAAAAGGGGATTAGATTGATCCTGAGACTAGGCAGTGTTCCCGGTCGAAAATGCCTGCGGGTGAATTTCTTAGACCTGCCCATTGGTTTGCCTGGAAAAAAAATGTAAATGATTTGATGAGATGGATACAAATAAATTTGAAAAACAAAGCCCCCCCCCCAACTCCCAATACCCTTGACCCTAGAGCAAACACATTTAAATACCCCCCCGGCTGTGTTACTGCAGGGCAGGAGCTTGCGCCCTTTCTGAAACACATGAAGGCAGATCACTGACCCACACACATGACGGAAAATGCATTTCAAAATACCCTCCCTTGTATTGCAGTGCTTCAGAATGTGAGATGACAGGTGTGGTCGACTCTTTACCGTCCGCCAGCTTCACATGGAAAAAGTGAGGTTTGCTCTCTTGTTTCTCCTTCACAGGTGCTGTTGGTCAGAGGCATCAACACCACCCAAACATATGCAGTAATGCTGACCAATCAACACCACCCAAAGAAATGCAGTAATGCTGATCAATCAACACCACCCAAACATATGCAGTAATGCTGACCAATCAACACCACCCAAAGAAATGCAGTAATGCTGACCAGTCAACACCACCCAAACATACGCAGCAATGCTGACCAATCAACACCATGCAAACATATGCAGTAACGCTGACCAATCAACACCACCCAAACATATGCAGTAATGCCGACCAATCAACACCACCCAAAGAAATGTAGTAATGCTGACCAATCAACACCATGCAAACATATGCAGTAACGCTGACCAATCAACACCACCCAAAAAAATGCAGTAATGCTGACCAATCAACACCACCCAAACATATGCAGCAATGCTGACCAATCAACACCACCCAAAGAAATGCAGTAACGCTGACCAATCAACACCACCCAAACATATGCAGCAATGCTGACCAATCAACACCACCCAAATATATGCAGTAACGCTGACCAATGAACTCCACTCAAACATATGCAGTAATGCTGACCAATCAACACCACGCAAAGAAATGCAGTAATGCTGACCAATCAACACCACCCAAAGATATGCAGTAATGCTGACCAATCAACACCCCCCAAAGAAATGCAGTAACGCTGACCAATCAACACCCCCCAAAGATATGCAGTAATGCTGACCAATCAACACCCCCCAAAGAAATGCAGTAACGCTGACCAATCAGGCTAGTACTTAATCTGTAGCTTTATTCATTTGTACTTGACTGTAAGTAGTATGTAAACTTAATTTGAATCTGTCTGTTTGTGCATCAACCAAAACTGTGGTCAATTCTTCCCTTTCAGTCATGATCTGATGCAGCCCTGCATGATTGACAGACACTTAACCGGCATCTTTTGACCTCAATTTCAACCAAAAGCCATCCTTTGCTGACACATTACATAATGTGTTAATTTGATTTCATGTTATTGAACTTGAGGCTGTGTTTCTTTTCCTTGATGAAGGATTCACATGAACATTCTTTATTCCTCTGAATGCCGTAACCAGAGCAACAGATGACCCCATTGTGTATCCTGTCTATGGTAAGAAAAGATACAGAAATTGATATACTGTAATTTTCCCTTTTTTCTATCCATCGTTTCTCCTCAAAAAGATAAGACAAATTCACCCAAATGAATCCGCTCTGGTTCCCATCGCTCCTAGTTCTCATTGTCACATTTTGGGACTGTGCAGTAAACCCTGTCAAAAGTGTCGACCGACTGCAGTGCTCAAATGCCATTCAGCGCCCCCCATATGTTGCGATGCATTTCAGGGTTCTAGCCTCTGCACATCCATATGAACAATGTGGACATCGGATTTAAAGGGATATTTCAATCAGCATAATGAAATCCCTTGAAATCCCTTTAAAGAACGCCATAGTAACAAGTATGCAAGTCTGAATATAATCCAAGCTCATGTGAAATGATGTGGTGATTCTTAGTTTTTTTTTTTCAGGTTTCACTTGCGAATTACATGCATTTCAAATGTATGCTTTTCTGAATTTATTTATGGGTAAAAAAGTGTAAACAGTTCAGCATTGAATTCCACAGCATACCAATGTTTGGTATGCAGCCGAAGTCTTATTTTAATGTTTTCCATACACACACATACAGATTTAATTAGCTTCTGCCACACCAAGAGGAGCACGTTGGAAAACAGCAGCAGTATTGACATGCCGCATTGGTGTCTAGACAAGAGATGTCAGCGACGGTCTGCTTCAGACATTTCCTGTCATTATCATCTCCAGCAGGCCTGCCGTTTTGGCGATGCGCTGGGCCGTGTGTCACCGATAAAATGTCAGTGAGTGTCGTCACTTCGCTGCCTCATCCGCAGCAAAAGAACTCGCTCCGAGGGCCGGAAATACGCTCAAGGATGATCTTTGTTCCCAATCAGCCTGAGTCAGCCCTTAACTCCAGGATGACTGCGGGCTCAGTCCTTCCAGTCGGGAAAGATGTGAGAAGACCAGGATCTGAATAGCGGCTGGTGGGTTCAGCTAAAGCCAGATTTAGACCGTCAACTGGCTAAATCCTGAATTCGGCAAAAAGACCAATCCAAAATATACAAGCGCACATGCCAAGGCGTGAAATGGACTTCTGGCTTAAAAAATGAATCGCTGAACATTCCAATGTGATACGCATTTATGGAAACAGCAGACAGAGCTGCAGATTGTGCTATTGCGCATGAAAGGATGATGCATTTGGATGTCTGGTACAAAAAAAAAAGGAAATTATGTTGATTGATGCAAATCAACACTTAATAAATTAAATTAAGGCTGAAGGTTCCTCCTGCGTGTTTCTTGAAAGACCCTTGAAAAAGCTAAATCTATAAATATGAAAGGGTCGTGTTCTCATAATTAAAAGATGCCGCTTTATAATCTGAACTAATCATCGTGCCAGCATTGCATGTTCCTTCAGGCTGCCTAATTCTAATCAGAGGCATGACAAATATTTGTTAAATACATGAATTTATCTGTCTTGAATAAAGTCATACACTGATACATTATATTACATTCATCCAGCTTATTGCCGTTTCTGGAATTTCCTCTGGCGTAACTTTGCTGTCTGGGATGTAACCCACCGGAGATCTCCTCTGGATTCATAGGACACCCATGAAACACCTGGGGCTTCCAGCAATCCCAGTTCGTCTTCAAATCTGTGAATCTGCCACACCTATTTAGTACAATTCATACAGCTAAAATCCACTGGATATCACAGCAAAACGTTTTAGCATCAAGCAAACAAATGACGCTTAAATTCCATGATGAACTGAAAGCGGCTTTTTCAATGGGAAGCGTCATGGGGCGCAGATAAGGCGCGTGAGAGTGGTCCTGTCCGTGTGATCTGACAGTTACTCTTCCCCTGACCCTGTAAATAATGCACGTTTTGTGGGAAACATTGAGCAATATTACTTTCACAATAACTTTTTTAACTAGTTTATAATTTATCAGCCCTAGTCATGGATAAGCTATTACTACAGGAACTAATTTAAATCCAATTTAAATGATATCTAATGATACTTCATCTGTTTTTTTTCCCCATGAAGACAAATGTGGAAAGTGCTTGTGGTTCTACTGCTAAAAATGAACTCCAGCCAAGATAAAAACAATCTGTCCTGCTCTTACATTAGTCTGTGGAAATGCATGACGTAACGAGAGGAAAACAGACATGACTCATGTCAGCTAGCAGATTATGCAGCAGCCGATGGGAATAATGGCAATCTCATACATCACTCAAAAACAAACTCATCCAAACATCCGTTTGGGAAGCTTTTCACTGTTCATCCAGGTCATGTGACTAATCAGTAACAAACTTAAAGATGTTCTAGACTAACATTTAGCTATGATTTTCAGTTTCTATGACAACCATTTAATAAAGGTTTCCATGTTCCCAAGTAGAAATGTTTTTCCTATTCATATATTTAGGTAAATACCGTGCAATAATAGTTAAAGCTTTTCTCAGGATGGTGTTCAGTGGACTCCAGTCCTCAGAATCATCCAGAAGCTCCACTTCATGTTGATTTCACCCAGTGTCACCATACAAAACAACACGAAATCAAGCGAGTTCCCTCAACAGCGAGTGGCTTTAACAGAAAATCACGGCCCGCTGTGGCAGGATGAGAAATGTGATATCAGATGTGAAATCAAGAATGTGATCATGTCAATTAATGATACCTGTGGTTTGAGGGGTTGGAAAACAGCTGTTTTCATATCGAAAGGGTATTTCGGCATTTTAAAGCTTTCAAAGATGGTCACATTTGAATAGAATAACTAGTGTTATGGGGAATGTCTGTTTTCTAGATCGGTACCTTTTGGGTTAAATCTTTTGTGGTATTTTGCTTAGCTGCAAGGAGAGTCTATGTACCTGATGTGATCCACCTGACAAATCCAATGGACAGCAAAGGTGATTCCCAATACGGGACGGTACCCAGACCCCAAAGAGAGGACTCTACTCTGTGGGCTCTTCTTCGTCTTCTCCCATATTCTCCCCAGGAGAGTCACTTACCTGCCTGGACTCTTTGTTTCCCCGTCTGCGTTCCTTCATTTCCTTAATGGGGCTATAATGACGGGAATCCATTTCTTCCAAGCGGCGATGCTGTTTATATGCCTTCCCACTGTTTTAAGGACACGCCGGTGTCAGCCATAAGTGTCCGGGCGGTGAGCGCAGATGCAAGACGCTCTTACGAAATAGACTTTTGTCAGTCAGTAGAAATTGCCAGTGCGACAGTATGAAATTGACCGGATCCCCACTCTGACTGAAAACGCCCATCTCCATTAAATTCAACCTAACATGCGCCCAAGGCCCCGTTTTTGTCTCCTGCTGGCTATTCTTCTCCCCACACAAAAGAGAGCAAGAGAGGAGGAAATAAATAACTGAGGTCAGAGCCAATTGAGCACAAGAAAGTCAGAGGACTTAATATCTGGGCCTGCTTTATCTGAAATGTAAACTGTCAGCTGTCCATGGTATGGTTCTGCTGCAGTGAATCCTGTCCAGGTAATTTAGCAACAGAGTAACAAACTGGTACATCAGATATACTGAAATTTGTCACAGCGCAAACAAAAAAAAAAAAAAGCAAACAGTTAAGCTAAAACGTATCTAGACAAACAACATTATTTTCATTAAACCAGTCCTTTGTTTTGGTGTCTTTTGAGAATAGAAGCATTCTGCATCCATTGACAGTACTGCTGATCTGCACTGAAAATGTGCAGAGCAAAACCAATAAAGCTGTCTCATCTATCCCTGCGCAAAAACGTGATTTGCACCCATCCCACTTTCTGCCTATATATCTTGCTGCCCATCAGTGCTTAGCTTGTTTGCCGGCAAGATAACGGGCAATCAGATAAAACGCCGAGCAGGGAACGCGGCTGCAGCACATGGCAGCCGCCCGCCCCATCCAGCTCAGAAGACGTAATCACTGGATTTTTTTTAGCCCTTCCTCCTGTTATGCCCTCGAGGGGTCCAAAAACAGCACATACAGTCCGGTCCGTCAATACTGGGACATCGACACAATTCCAATCTTTTTGGCTCTATACACCACCACAATTTATTTAAAATGAAACGAACAAGATGTGCTTTAACTGCAGACTTTCAGCTTTAATTTGAGGGTATTTACATACAAATCAGGTGAACGGTGTAGGAATTACAACAG
>JAODKE010000038.1:248987-264250 GCA_026779605.1 Mormyrus hasselquistii | reverse complement strand
TAATTTGAGGGTATTTACATACAAATCAGGTGAACGGTGTAGGAATTACAACAGTTTGTATATGTGCCTCCCACTTTTTAAGGGACCAAAAGTAATGGGACAGTTGGCTGCTCAGCTGTTCCGTGGCCAGGTGTCTGTTACTCCCTCATTATCGTCTTTACAAGGAGCAGATAAAAAGTCTAGAGTTCATTTCAACTGCGCTATTTGCATTCGGAATCTGTTGCTGTCAACTCTGAATATGAGATCCAAAGTGCCGTCACTGTCGGTGAAGCAAGTCATCTTTCGGCTGAAAAGTAAGAACAAACCCATCAGAGAGACAACAAAAACACTAGGTGTGGCCAAATCAACTGTTTGGAACATTCTTAAAAAGAAAGACTGGACCGGTGAGCTCAGCAACACCAAAAGACCCGGAAGACCACGGAAAACAACTGTGGTGGATGACCGAAGAATTCTTTCCCTGGTGAAGAAAAACCCCTTCAGAATAGTTAGCCAAATCAAGAACACTCACCAGGAGGTGGGTGTATGTGTGTCAAAGTCAACAATCAAGAGAAGTCTTCCCCAGCGTGAATACAGAGGGTTCACCACAAAATGTAATCCATTGGGGAGCCCCAAAAACAGGAAGGCCGGATTAGAGTTTGCCAAACAACATCTACTAAAGCCTTTACAGTTCTGGAACAACATCCTATGGATAGATGAGACAAAGATCAACTTGTACCAGAGTGATGGGAAGAGAAGAGTATGGAGAAGGAAAGGAACTGCTCATGATCCAAAACGTACCACCTCATCAGTGAAGCATGGTGCTGGAAGTGTCATGGCGTCAGCATGTATGGCTGCCAATGGAACTGGTTCCCTTGTATTTATTGATGATATGACTGCTGACAAAAGCAGCAGGATGAATATTATCTGCTCAGATTCAGCCATATGCTTCAGATCCCATTGGACGGCGCTTCACAGTGCAGATAGACAATGACCTGAAGCATACTGTGAAAGCAACCAAAGAGGTTTTTAAGGCAAAGAAGTGTAATGTTATGCAAAGGCCTAGTCAATCATCTGACCTGAATTCAACTGAGCAGGCTTTTCACTTGCTGAAGACAAAACTGAAGGGAAAATGCCCCAAGAACAAGCAGGAACTGAAGACAGTTGCAGTAGAAGCCTGGCAGAGCATCACCCGGGATGAAACCCAACGTCTGGTGATGTCTATGCATTCCAGACTTCAGGCTGTAATGGACTGCAAAGGATTTGCAACCAAGTATTAAAAAGTAAAAGTTTGATTTATGATTGTTAATTTGTCCCATTACTTTTGGTCCTTTAAAAAAATGGGGGCACATATACAAACTGTTGTAATTCCTACACCATTCACCTGATTTGTATGTAAATACCCTCAAATTAATGCTGAAAGTCTGCAGTTAAAGTTAAATCTTGGTCATTTCATTTCAAATCCATTGTAGTGATGAATAGAGCTAAAAAGATTAGAATTGTGTCGATGTCCCAATGTTTATGGACCTGAACGTAAGTCACAGTGGATTATTCCTTACATAGCTGAAGATATGGAGCCAGTATTAACACGGACCGATCGTACGCATTAGTCAAACGGAAGAAACCGGAACCTCAGCCCCTTTTCTGTGACGCTGGTAGGCTTTTCGGCGTCATGTTCATGATGTTGTAATAAACCGCCATTCCTACATATTTATAGACCTTTATTTATTGAGGCGAAACTGTCATTAAACACATTAGTGTGGAGGTACCTAGACTAGTGGCCAAAATGGTGGAAACACAGTGCTGAACCTTATTCAGCTGTTACTCCAGTTACCTATTTGTCACCTATTTAATCAGTCAATGTATGATGTAGGATTGTTATTGCAAGTATTGTAGTAATTTTTAAAGAGCGATGCCAAAAATGTTCGGCGTTTTCACAGTTTTTTGCACTAGTGGTTCCGACAGTGCTGGTTTAGAAAGGCTGCAGCACATGAGATTCTGCCATCAAAAGATGTAATGTTGCTGTAGGGACTGTCACCAGAAGTGCCACTCACCCTCCACTAGGTGACATTCAGCACTGCTACGAGAAAGTGCCCATTCCAGGGTCACAGCATTAAACAATGCCCCGCTCTCCCCGCATCCACCCACCTCAAACAGCTATGGGGACATCCTGAAGGCCACTGGGTCCCTGTAGTCCCAGCTAAACTGTATCTCGTGCTTCAGCAACATCATAAATAACATAAGAATCCAGCACAATAGAAACTCGTCTCTTTGTGCAATTGGCAGAACGGATGCAACCGAGATTCACATGTTTTTTTTTCCCTCGCATAGATAAATTACTGAACAAAACAATTTATACAGACTTGTGGTGCAGATGAGCGAAAAAAAGTAAAAGAAAGCAAATAGCAGATTTATGTAACCCCCCCCCCCCCCCCATTTGAATAGGCTGGGGGAAACGGGCCCAGTTCACACATCAGAGCAGAAATCCTTTGCCGTCATTTCACTTAGAAAGCAGGACCACAAGAAATTGGCTGGTTTTATTTACCCATCATTTCTATGCGGACGGTAATAAAAACAGCCACGATAAACTGTGAACCGAACCCTCATACATGTTGTGCCTTCAAATTATAAATAAATAAAACCGGCAAAGGCCCATAGAACCTCAGTATAGCTTCCCTTTCTGTAATTTGCAGAAAACTGAAAGAGCAATATTTCATAGGTCACAGCACGGTTTCCCTGGAATTTCCTAACCTGAAACACGGAGCCCATAAAAGCAGATGCTGGCTTTTTCCTTTTACGCTACCCAAAGCCTTCGGAATACAGACAGGAAGTTACTCTGCCATGAATACGCCGGCTGCATTCCCCTTTATTTACTTGCATGTCTTGTGCTTACTTCATGTTCGTCGTCATCATCCATTGGACGCATTGTCCAATTAAAGAAAAAAACAGCAGAGAAAGGCATCGGTCTGGGCTGCGGGTTACGGCCGGACTTGGTTCAGCTAATTTGTTGCTGTTTTTTTTTTTATCCTGTAAGCGGCCTGCTGTCATTTTCTGTTCCACATGACGCGATGACAATGACACGGGTATGAACCCCTGGAGTGTGACTCGGTGGTGAGCGCTGGGTGGGGGGGGGCTTAAATTACCAGGATGGATGCACGGCCAGCGCGTATCTGCTGGTGGGAAACCGATACACAGGCACTGTGTCCTGGAAAAGTATTTCGAAAATGAAAAATAAGCTCTGATCAGCAACACTTGCCAATTAACGTGATGCGAGGCCACAATTAGGTCAAAGGTCATTGACTTAATATTTTTCTTTTGCCTGTGAGAGGAAGTCTTCAGACTCTGTGTGCGTTTTATTCAACCCAGTTCTCCTTATTTAAAGGTATATATATGTCAGGAAATAAACATTCCTCCTGTTTCTTAATGTTGCTGTCTGTATTCTATAAGTGGCTTAAGCAGTATAAACACAGTCATAAACCCTAGAAGAGTTCACATACATTTCACTGCAAATGTTTTATTCAGTTGTCAGAAAACAACAGAACAAACACAGGGTAATCTACTAGTTGGCCCGCATTCAGAACATGATCGGCATGACAGGCAAATAATGGGGCAAAACAAAAGTAAAGCAGACACACTGAGTCAAACAGACCCCCCATGCTGTTTCATCCTTGGTCTTCACCAGCTACACCTGTGCCTGAATGAGATCTTCAATAAATATTTTACCTCAGCCAATACACAACTGCATGCATTTTATACAAAAACTGATGCCTTTTTGATTCTAAGCATTAGACTGAGAGTTCAGAATCAGTCACCCTTAGAGCCTGTGTTCCTTTGTTGGCAAAAAATGGAAAATGATCCTGACTTTAGTACATTGCTAGCACCTAGTACTTTTTCACATGGCTGATTCAACATAACAATGGCAATCCCCTGGGAAAAAGTAAGTCTGTAATTGCCCAGTCCTTAAAAAAAAAAAAAGTATGAAATGTGCTAGAACAGACTCTAAAAAAAAAGTCTGCTTCAGAATGAGGTCTGACAGAGACAGCGACCACAAGCCGGGTTAGCCGAAGTGCTAGTTTATCTGTATGCCAGTGTCAATAAATCACCTCTCATAAAGCCTCCTGATAAAAATTAAATGTTATGTGCATTCTTTAATACAACTCAAGGTCCAATGCTCACTTAAGCTTTTATAGGATAGAGCCTGCATTCCGTTCAATAAACTCTTAAAATAATTTCAACTTAAGTGTTATAATATGACTCCAGTCTGGCACCCATAGGCCTGTCTGTCCTGTTAGCAGCTATGCAAAGAATTGAGCCCAGATGGCCTCAGATTCTCCTTTACTCAAGCAAAACCTAATTGCTTATATAGACAAATAGTGTTAGGTTATGATTACAGCATTGCTTTTGGCGAAAGACTTTTAGAATTAATTGTGTTTTAAACAATTACTTACTACATATTTTGTAATGGTATTATCACAAAACAGAAAAGTTGTTTTTTCACCATAATGTCTAATGCTGCTGTTCATTTAATATATTCACATAAATTAATTTAATCACATGTGAGGTCTAAGGAACATGAACCTTCCGTTCTTTGAACAGATTCTTTGGACAGACATAAAAAAAGAGTCTGAGTCAGTATGGTGACCTTCTGCAGCACTACTGTGCTTTTAACTAATCTACTCAAAATGCCACAACAGGAACCTTCATTACATAAATAAAGCTGATTTGATTTTCTCAAGGTTTAATAAATTACGCCAATTGTACATGGAACGGTGGTCCTCTGGGTTCCATAAGGAAATCGATTGACCCTATCCTTGGAATCAGAAGAATATTGCATTAGCATTTCATCTGCCCACCAGCGTTCATTAAATGTGGCTTTGAGGAGCATGTTTATGAACACAGAGCAGTTGCTGAACACAGTCATTATGAAGAATGTCTGAGAAACACGCGACCACTGATCATTGCTTCTTGATTGGCATTTTTGACAAGCAAAGGTCATCAGTCAGGACATTACTATTTTAATGGAAATCTCAATGGCCCGCGTGCCTGTTCGGAATATTGATCAAGGTTGGGAATTCTGATCTGCGTGCTCCCACTTGGACCCTTCACCGCATGATGGAAAGCAAATTTTCTGGTCAAGATGCAGTATGATGGGAATAACAGAGGCACAGACTAACATCAATGAGATGGTTATAGCCAAAAGTGATAGGGAGGCTTGCTAGTTAATATGCTAGGTAGTTAATACCACTGCTTACCATAAAATATGAATATCGATGGTAAACCTGATATCAAAGAAGATCGCATTCGAAATGAAAGCATGTATCAGTTCTATTCCTATCCACTCAGGCGAGACTTGCCACCTACAGGTAGGCATAATGATCTCAGGGAGGTGAATGAGGATAGATGGAGGAGGGGGTTGCTGGTTAGGCTTGGTATAATGGTGACACCCCCCGCCCCCACTTGGCACATTTTATTGAGTAACACCAGAATTGCATATTGCTTTTTAGAATACCATCAAAATACCAGTAATTTGCTGACTGGTGGGGGGATGGAGGTGGTGACAATAAAACTTGCCTAGGAGACTGAGTGGCAGCGTGTGACTCAGCGAACTAAGCCAGTGTGCCTGGAATCAGAAGATCATGGGTTCAAACAGCATGTCTGTGAGACTGTAGTGGTTAAACAACTCTAACCCTGACGCTGCTGAATAGCAGAACAACATTGTGCGTCGATCGCGGGTGTCAGGGAGCTACAGCCAATTTGCGCGAGACTCCCAGAACTTCGGGAGAGGTGAGACGTCTGCTCACTGCATAAACCTCCAGGTGAGTGGAAAGGTTCATACCCCATAACACTACTAATGCAAGCATATGAATGGACCTGCCAACATTGTAATGAGAAAGATATTTTTATGGAAATGAACAATGAGGAGTGTCATACAGTGAGTGAACTACATGACCGAATGAGGAAGGAATTAGAGCAACAGAGCAAATTGAATGTAAAGGTATTAAAATTGAATTATACAGCAGGTTTTCATTTGAAGGCCAAATGACAGTATCATGGTCTAAATCAGGGGTCTTGGGGGGCCGGAGCCCCGTGTAGCTTAGTTCTTTCCCTTTTCCACCACAAATGATTCAGCTCGAGAGCTGTGTGGTAATTAGCACAAGGAGTTGAATCAGGTGTGTTAAACGAGGGGAAACCCAAAAATGTGCAGGGCTCCGGCCCCCCAGGATTGGAGTTGGGCACCCCTGGTCTAAATCGTATATATAGACTTTGCAGGTGCTATTTATAGGGAATAGAGTTTCTGTTCTTTTCCTGTCTTTTGTAATTTAATTTAACACACATTCTCTCTCTTTGAATGGTCCCGTTTTGTTTCACTGCTCCTGTCTGTTAATCGCAATAAAGCTCCCTTTTTGTTCACCTAACACCTGCCCCTGAGTCAATCATTTCCTTAGCGTGACACCCAGGGCAATTTTAGGGACACTGCAGGCCTTAGGCAAAACCCTCCATGGGCCCTCCAGTGTACCCTGCCTGACACGGTAAAATTTAAGACCATTATTTTCGTGTGAAGTCTAAATTAATATCAACAAAGAGAATTTAATAAACACAATTGCTTCATTTTCACTTTACTGGGAAAAACTGAATACATACAAAAGCAGATTTGTCATTGAAATGTATTATGTAATCGGCCACCATTGGGGCCCCTGACAGCTCGGGGCCCCAGGCCCTTGCCTACCCAGTCCCTACTCCAAACATTAGACCATCTCATAAAGAGATACATTTTGGTAACGATATTTTTCTTAAATGTGAGGAAAAAATATAATATGTGATACAGATTAATTTTTTTATGACAGTTGTTTAGCTTGCTCTCCATAGCCTTGATGTGAACATAGGCATGTTGAGAGGGACTTATTACATATATTAAGTTATATTAGAACCACAATGTAAGCCTATTAGCACTACACATAATTAATTATCAGGCATAATTTATAACAGGCTGTTTATAATATAAACATTTACCATGACAAATTGCTAAAATACCAACACACGTATACATACACCAATCCAACCATGAACAAACATCCTGTTTTCAGGCTGCTACCCCAATAGTGAGGTAATGCAAGTACGTATGCATTATGAGAATGGTTTGTTTGCGGTATATGACACCAAAATATTGCATGATGTCATGATACGGCATGGCGGAGGTAGGGAAAAAAGGTGACAATCCACTTAAAAAGTCTAAGTCAAAGGGGTTTATAAGGGAAACCCAACAAAATCAGGAAGGCAAAAAATAAAGAGACCACAAGAGGTCCCGGGGAGGAGGAGGAAGAGGAAGAGGGGGGGGGGGGAGAGAGGGAGAGAGAGAGAGAGAGAGAGAGAGAGAGAGAGAGAGAGAGAGAGAGAGAGATCAGGGAAAACTACAAGAACCAATAAGCAACCAGAAGTGGATTAGAGACCAGCATAACAACACAAATCTCTCTGAAGAAATTAACACAGGAAGGAACTTAAATACAGAAATTGAACCAGGCAACGAAGAAGCAGGAGTGAACAATAAAGCAATTAACCAATCAGAGAAGGCACAGGACAACGAGTAATCAGAACAATCAATCATGCGGCACAGGTAAACAGGGGACAGGAGGATCTAACAAACTTAATCATGGAACTAAGACTAACAAGGAAACAGAATCTAACACTAGGAATATAACAAAGTACTACATAAAACAGACGAAAGGCACGGAGCAAAAACCAAAACAGAAGGCAAACCACAAACGAATAGAAAAGAAACAGTGAGGAACAAAAGTCTAATAAATATGAATAATCAGAGAAGTCATGACCAATGGGTTTCCTGCCACACACCCAGGCCACAGAGCCATGCTTTAGTCTAGAGGAAACACACTAAGGATTTGAAGGACAAGAGACAGGGTGGAGAAGAGGGTGGCCAGTATCGCCTGCCGGCCAAACGGGGAGGGGACACAAAGGGCGGGGGAGGGTAGCACAGTCCCTGACACATGATGGATGTGATCCTTGCTCCAGTGCTGTGTATACAGTTCTTACACCTAGGACACTCATCCTAGCTGTGCGCCTAGTCGACTCCTCAACAGCGGTGATGTGCTATTCGCTTCACTCTAAGTAAAGCAAATGTAATGCAAATGCAATGCAGAGGTGGACAGTTCAGGATCAGGAAGTACAAATACAGACCAAGACTTTGTTTCAGCCAACCAGGTGAGTCCTTTGTGAACGTAACTCTTTATACTCAACTGGGTGGTTGAAACACTGGATTCGTACTTGTTGAACCGGAAATATCCACCTCGGATGCAACGTAACGTGATTCCAATGTAACAGTTCGTTTGGGACGGACAACCACGGTAGAACCAAGATGTTCCTGTGGAGTATATTGATATAAAAGCCCAAATAGATATGTTCCATACACAATTTATATTTTCAAAGATGTTTAAAGAGTTATATAAATAAAAAAAGTGATATGTAGTGTCTCTCAGTTACTTATCTTGAGATGCTAAATGAACCCGACATATACACTGACTCTGTATGGTCTGCAGACTCTTCCCATCTGAAGTTCTGGAGTGTTGCTGAGTTTGGGACATCCCCATTAATGTCGCATCCTTCCTGCTCCAGCAACCGACTCGCTCTCACTCTAATCTCAAATGGCTTATTGATTGAAGCAAAGCAGCAAGATTCTGATCTATAAAACATGCAGTGAGTTGGGAAACTGCATTTAAGCTGGTCCAGAGTACTAACCAGCCTGCGACGGTTTCCTGCTTGTTTGGGGAGAGAGAGCATCAAAGGAAGTTCCTGGCCAGAATAGCTAAATATTTTAATAGAAAGGGTGATTAAAAAGTGTGCCACTCTCACAATATTCGTTCACCAGAATTTCCTTGTTTTCTTAGGTATTGAAATGAACGTCTCTCTATTTATCAGTGAGCATCTGAAATGTTTTGCTTGAGTTTTGTGACAGGACTGCGGCTTCGTAATATGAAATTAATGGACTGAGTAGAGCGGTCGGTCTCCAATTGATTTCAATAAGAAAAAGCATCCTTGCGAGAAATGTAACCCAGCAGGCCCAATAAACATACTGCAGGAGGGATCTAAATGCTCTGACCCCCAGGTGCCTCTTGGATGTGCCACAGTAAAAGATGGGAAACTCACATGGACTTACACTCTGAACTTCAGGGCCTCAGTGAAGACAAAGTTTTACAAATAATCTCATTATTGGGACACATTACCATTTCAAGCATAAGAGTCTTCTAATCCTTTCACCGTGACGAGTATTTCCTCGGCAAGCACGCATTTGGCTTAACGTGACGGAGAATTTACGCGAGCCTCAGCTAAGACCGTTGATTTAGCGCCCATGCAATCGTGCGATTCATTCAATCGCCCGGCTGCATTAAGGATAATTAATTAAGAGCTCGGCTCAGGCAGAAACTAGCACACACGAGAGGCCGCCAACAGCAGCTTTAAGAACTCTACATTTGATGATCTGGTTCACTAAATAGCCTATTTTTTTATTCACTATGGGATTTGCAAATATAACAAACACTGCAGGTATTTGTGGCTGAAGTTAATACCAAAATGCTGCAGACACACGTGATCTTTAAACGTCCTCCATCTTCTCAATCCAGAGTCTGTTTTTTCCCCCAGTGTTGTATACATTGCAGTGTGCAGTATGCGCTATATATAAATAAACCAAAGCTAGTTAAAGTGTTATTTTTACACAGTTAAAATAGGACAACTGCATAATATTTGCCTTGGTTTTCATCCTACTGATGGTTAAACACAAAGGGAAGAAAAAGCAATATTACATCTGCATTTGGAAGAGTTTCAGGCTTGGCAGAGTGAGGCTTTCAAGCACAGAACCACCACACCAAAATGCATGCTGAGAACGGGTGAATCGCATCAATGTTTTCTTCAGATAGCCATGGATAAATGTTGGCAATCTAACAAACACAATTTGGACATCGGATCAAGTTCTAGTTGGGTTTTGTTGCTTTGTAAGCAAATATATGGAATAGATGTGACACTGATGCTTTTTTATGCTCTTAAACACATGAGTAACTTGGCAAACATCTTTATAATGGAATCTTTTGTTGCTTTGCTCATGTTTTCCTAGCTGGTTATTCTGCAGGGCTGATTCGGACCACTATTGGATGGATGTATGAATGGGTCACTATTGGTTTAAATACACCCTCAACTACTGTGCCAACTGCTGCCCAATGGTCATTTTTTTACAACTCAGTGCAGAGATTGAAATGTATACCAGAATGCATGAAGCAGTATAGATGCTGGTGAATTTTATAGCACTATCTGAACTGTGGCATTCACGATACTCTTAAACAGTCTACCTGACATGCTCTGATTCATGAATTTGATCTTAATCCATTGAACAAAAAGGAAAATTCCAGAAAAAGACCAAGCTTAAGCAGAGAAACGACTGGACCTTACACTGGATTTGTGAAGAAAAGAAGATGATGGGTTTGTTTTTTTTGGAAAAAATTTTTTTGTACTTTGAGTTCACATACTTCGAGTCTAAGGAAACATGATTTTAAACAGACTGGGCCCTATTTTCCACAGGTGCAAAGTGGGACGCAAAGTGGTTTTGCTTGTTTCATATCAGTGCGTTGCTCATTGTCACGCCATGGGCACATCGTCAAAATAACAAATGATTTTGTGTCCACTTTCTGCTCGCGGGAATGGTGTTTTTTAAATGGCTGGACGCATTGTTGGCGCGTTGCTATTTTAAGGCAGTGAAATGATATTGCACTTTTGACCAACAAAAACCACGTTGCTGCTGTACTGTTAAGCGGCGTTTAAGGGGCGCCTTTTAGAAACGTGCAGGTGCACAACGCTGCTTACGGACACAGGTTACGCTCTCAAGGTGCTTTTTAAATTTTACTTTATTTATATATTTTTTATTATAGAGTACATCTATATAGTGAAGAAGAAACCATATAAAAAAAATGTGCTATTTCATTATCAGAATTAAGCACAAACTGCAATGGAAAGGCCGTTTGGATTACTGAAGATGTGTTTAAGGTATTCAGATAAGTCAGGTGGAACATTACTGTACAACACAAAAGGTTACAACATTCTTTGTGGCATCTTGTATGTTGTGTAATGTTGTCACGCATGATACGATCTGGGTTGCCCGGCAAAGGTGCCATTGTA
Organism: Mormyrus hasselquistii; assembly: GCA_026779605.1. NCBI lineage: Eukaryota > Metazoa > Chordata > Actinopteri > Osteoglossiformes > Mormyridae > Mormyrus > Mormyrus hasselquistii. Next base: position 253,102 of record JAODKE010000038.1, on the reverse strand, counting down.
ACAGTAATCATCCGTAGATCCACTTGTGCGGTGAGGTGAGACGCCATTCCGATTGGTTCATTGCATGTTGCACCCAAAACACACCAATGAATAATTAAGATTAGGAAAACCTTTTTGGTCCTTGCTCTGGTACAAAGTTTGGTTTATCTGCCGTCAAAACAGTGAAACTGTGAAATTTAGACACGCCTATAATTGTTTGTTGCACTTCGCGTTTTACGCTTTGTGTTAGATTGTAAAAATGGAGCCCATTATGTTTTTTTATTTTGATTTGTCTCCCGACTCAAACAGAAAGTTTTCTATGTTCACAATTAAAATGACTTTAAAAATTCAGTCAGAAATTAATTGAAAACATGAGGGAAATTCCACAGCAGAATATATGGTGTACAGCATTCCCAAGCCACACATCTTTCAGGTAGAGAAAATCGCCCGCTTCTAATGGTCATTGTGATCTGAAACAAAATCCCGCAAAATGCCAGAAAGGTACAAATCTGGTCTTTAGGGTTTTATGCTATGTTGCTGTTTTTCTCAAGATAACATCCATTTTCTCCATTTTAGACCTTGAAGATAAGCATCACAACTTAAGAGAAAAGCCTCAGTTTCATCAAAAGGGCCGCAGCAGCAATAAACATTAAAAAAAAAATCCGTTCTGAACGGAAAAGCTGAACATGGTGCCACTCAGATATGAAGGGTGTTTGTTTTTCAGTGAATAAGCGAGCTGTCACGGAAAGGCCCAACATTATCTGGCAACAAAAACGTACACAAGCATTTAAAAGGTGGGAAAAAGAGAGAGCAGGAAATAAAAGACAAAGTCTGTTCGTGGGAGACCTCTATCATGCATGCCGATCTTTAGGTGTGTGGTGAATGAATGAAGTAGCTTAGCATTATTCTGAAAGCTGCTGGCGGGAGTGTTACACAAAAATGTTCTGATGGCAGAATGAAAAATGCAACTAGAGGAGGTGGGACCAAGATTTTTTTTCTTCCTTTTTTTCCCTTCTTTTTCTCTTTCTGCCCACCATCATCCCCATCCTGGTACCGTGATTATACAAAAAAAAAGGGGGGGGGGGCGGACACTGGAGCAACAATCATAGCAATAACAGACATTAATCACCACGGAGAAAATAGAAATAATAATCAGAATAATAATAAAGGTGGGATGGAGAAAATAAAGTGTAGAGGAATACAGATACAAACAAGCATAAGACACATAACCCTCATTACAAGGACATCAAAGAACAAAAGAGTAACAGCAGGCTAATGATGACAACAGTGAAAAATTATACAATGACAATAATATCAAAAACCATAGTAATAATAATAACGTAAAAAACAGGTATATATATGCAGCATACACACACGTGGTCATAGACATATACGTGTATTTTTCAATTCCTATATCTATAAGTTACTCCAGTAATAACGATACTGATCGCTCAGCCTCGTCTGCTTGTATGTGCAAGTGTAGGTGTGAACTGATTTGGTAGTTGATGCCATCAGGGGACGTGAATGAGCCCCCCCCTACCCCGGGCCCAAGAGGAAGGCAGGGGGAACCAGGCAAGCGAGGCTGCCCCGCCGCCCCCACGGCACAAGGCCCACTGCCACACGTCCCCGAGACAACCACCCACCTAACCCGAGAGGAAGCCCGTAAGGGACTAAGGGGGCGCCAACCTCCGTACAGGGAGGCCTGCTGGGGACGGAAGTGGGTCCAGGGGCCGAATGGCCCCATCAACCAGGAGCCCTCCCCCGGCAGGACGGATCACCATCCACCGCAGCGACCCGGCATGCCCCCCCACCGACACTACAGGATGATTGAAGGAAGGCCCATACATGCAAAATGTGCCCCCCCCCTCACCTGGTAGCAGACCCCCGGCAACCAGAGAGCAGCAGACCCCCCACCCGGCCCAAACCCAACCCCCCAATTCACCTAGAAGGGCCCAGAGCATCCCAAGATTCCCCGGACCGCCGCCAGGTCCCCACTACGGCGCAGCAGGCCCTAGGACCCCCCGGCCCCCGGCCCATGGGAGGAGGCTGCCCACACTAGCCAGGCCCGCCGGCATCCCCTCCATGATGGGCACGGCCAGAGACAGACACCAAGATATCTGATTAGTTGGTCCAGCCACCTCTAATTGCTTGGACCACCCTTCTCAATCTGATTGGTTATATCTCTGAACCAATCATTTTTCGTAAAACTCCCATGAGCCTGAAAGCTTCCTGTTGCGTCGTAATCTTTAAGGTCTTTGAAACTGCCTAGCTTGGGGCTGTCCTTTATCCTGAAGGTATGGCCTTCTGAACCGTAAGGTCCCAAAGAGGTGGTTCTTCACTAAAGAACCTCTCAGCAAAACATGTTGCTGCATCGCAAAGCTCTTCACACTTCAGGAAGGCCATCACCATGGTTACAGAAGCATTAAATTCTGAATAAATGGGACCTGGAAAATGACGGCTCCTTGACTAGCTGAGGAGCGTGTGGGTCAGGATGACTGAGACAGGTCTGTAGCACCAGACAGCAAGCTGGTCTCACTCCAGCAAGATGTTGCAGTTATATGTAAAACACCTATTCTATTTTTCATCCATTAATGAGAAACTCACCATATCATTTAATATAATGCGCCGGTTAAATAACCTGGGTGGAGCTCTGGCTTTTCTGCTTTGAATTCAAACCAAAACATTAAAACCTGTGCTTAATATAAACTGAAATGTAAAGAATACATTCAATGTCTTCAGATCATTAGCAAATAAAATATATTAAGCTTTTTGAAGTGAATTTTAATGGCTAGTGCTGAAATAATTGTGATTAAGCAGAGAATTTTTGACAATGATATATAGCTGTGCTTCAATAAGGTATTTTTTCATCTATAAATGCTTAAATGCTTTCAAATTTCTCCCTTTTTTCTGTCTTATTACTGACTGTCTGTCTGTCTGTTTGGTCGTAATCATTCCTTCATGGCTATCTGTCTCTTTGTATTTTGGTTTGGGGATAATGATGGGGTATAGGGTTAGGTGGGGGGGGGAGTCGTTTCAACAAATGCTTTGTACTTGCAATGGAAATTGAAGTAGTCTGCTATGGAGGAGGGGGGCGGGGAGTGAATAAAAAAATTTTTTAACTTGACATGCATTATTGTATTGTACCAAGCCTTTATATATGAAGGTCAGTAATTCAAGGAGATCTTGTGTTTGACTGCAAACATTTTGCATGTGTGGGGATGGAAGTCACATGAACTACACTGTACCGCTACACGCGTGATATAGCGGTGTGCGCTACGAATGCTTTATCAGACATTTCCCTCGGCCTTTCGATTCTGCTCAAAAACAATCCTCATTTTTTCTGAGGGAGCTGAATGTCAAAAGGTCTTTATTTGCCTGCTGCTCTTGTACTGTCTTTTTTAGATGAAGTTAAGTCAATTCAAGCAGAAGAACTTTCCCAGACAAAGCAGCACGATTATGAATACTTTTAAAAGACACTTCTGTAATACCTACCAGGACTGTCAGACATTATATGATCTATACAGCTTGTTCTTTTACTCGAGTAAATCAAAAACATAAAAATCATGTCTGTATACCAAGCCAATTAACCAATCAAAGTAAACATTGTTAGCCAGGTCCTTCAGCTATACACTGTATGAAACATGCATTGCATCTGCAGAATCCTTTGTCCGTCTTTAGAGTGGTTTGATCTATCAATGCATCCCTAATGTGGGCTGATTCGGTTATTGGCAACACATTTGAGGCTTAATTAAAAATGACTGAGCTTTTTGTTATTCCTCCCAGCTAATGTGAATTTTCCCAAATGGCCAACACTCATTCTTTATACCTCACATTCCAGATGATTCTGTTTGGCGTATAAAGCATATGGGGGGGAAGTGTCCCCTGTTTGAGGTTCTGAGGGGCTCTTTTAGATCAGACGATCACACAGAATTTAACCCCCTCGCCCAAGTCAGGTCAGATTAGGGAACAGGCACTGGTACAATGCTTATACAGCGCCTATGCCTCCCCCCCGGAAATAACTGTTTATTTGCCGAAGCCAGGTGTTACTGTACGTGGGCGTCCCCTCGGCCTTGTCCAGCCACTTGGGTCCTCAGCAATAAGGATCCTGTGAGCCGGATCACCCTCAGGGAAACGCG
>JAODKE010000038.1:226481-241476 GCA_026779605.1 Mormyrus hasselquistii | reverse complement strand
GTGCCTTTATGTGCCAAACACGGTTTTGTACAGAATAAGGTACAGTGTGAAAACAAGCAAAGTAAAAACAACCGTTAATATTGGTGGCTTGGGAAAATATATATAGACATTAATTATTAAAGCATTTTTCTGTAGAAAAACACTTGAAGTGATGTCAAGGGAAGCGGTTTCTCCAGTTCAAAGCCTCCAGTACGGAAAAGGAGAGCAGACAGTATTTAATTTAGCTATAGTGTTAGTCCCATCTTTCCGGCTGATGCATGACACGCAGCTGCTTGAGAAGAGCGTGACTGAGGAAGATGGCTCTAGAGTGCGTGACCCATACAGCTGTGGGCTGCCATCTTACAGTAGGAGGTCATGCAATAGTGAAACAGATATATGTAAATGAAATATTATAATGAGTATATAAATAAAATGAGATAAAATTAAAATACAGGCGGTCCCCAGGTTACGATGGTACGTGTTACGATATTTCGATTTTACGATGGGTTCTCCAATTCTATTCTGTTTTTCACATTCAGTACATCATTAAATTAATTACATGAAATATTCAACATTTCATTATAAAGTAATAAAATGTGTTAATGATTTTGCTTAACTCTAGGCTAATGTAACTGTTCTGAGTACATGTATGTTTTAAGGTAGACTAGGTTAGGCTATGGTGTTTATTAGGTTAGGTGTACTGTATTAAAATGCATTTTCGTCTTACGATATTTTCATACGATACTTTCTTACGATATTTAGTTATCCATCGTAACCCGGGGTGAGTCTGTAGTGACTGCAGCAGGTTGCATGCGAAAATAAGTTATTTAGTAGACATCTAGAAAATTACCTACTGTCTGAGATGAAATAATGAGATTTGTAAAATATAATTGAAACTTTAGGCAGAGACAAAGACACAGATATGTACATGCAAAGTCTCCCGAACTCAATGGCATTATCTGAGGAAAAACGTGAGTGTTTTTCACCTCCTCGAAGCTCAAAGGAAAAGTGACAGAGGAGAATTTAATATTAAATTAAGAGTATTTTCTTCAAAAAGGAATTTTCTTCCGAAAGGGTGGCTTTCAGTTTCCCCCTTGCTGATATCAGGAGTGTGACAGGGCCATCAGTTGCCCGTCGCCCCCACAGACTCGACCTCATGTCCCAGGAGCTCAAAATGAAGAGTTACTGTAACATCCTGAATGATAACACACGAATGCCTGCGCTTGTTATGCGGGTTTCATTTCCTGTAGATAGCTATTTACTTTTGTCAGTTTGTCTCCCAGCTACTTATACTCTTTGGGGTCCCAGAGGGGCCTGTTGATCCATCCCAGGCAGCTTAGGGTACAATACAGGGGTAAAAGCCCTGGATGGCATATCAGTCCATCTCAAGGACATAGACAAACACACTACTGCTTATTCAGAATCACCAGCTGGCCTAACCGCGTGTCTTTGACAGGCGAAGGACGCTGCAGCAGCATAGAGCTGGGCATCATAGAACAGAGCGGAGGTGAGATTCGCAGCCTCACCCCTGGAGCTGTAAGGCACCATGCCACCACTCTGCAATTTCTATTCCTTAAAAAATAACTGGCAATAAATGACAAAAAAAAAAATAGCTTGACCTCAACACTGATTTTTCTGTTCTACACTGAAATACCAAGGAATTATGCAAATGGTTGCAAGGTCATGCAGCATTCAGGTCCAGCCACAGCCGGGCGCCTCGCTGCATTTGCCCACTCACGTCGCAGCAGAGCCAGTCGCTTTTCTTCATCTTTAGCTGGGAGGAAAAAGAAAAAAACGAAATCAGTTTGACTTTTAGTTAAAGCTGAGCGATTTGAACCAAAGCCTGATATAAACCCATTTTGGCTGGAAAAACAAGCCTCGCAAAACACCAAGTACAATGGAAGAAGATACAACAATCTGACGAATCGGGGGAAGATTGAAAGAGGAGAGAAAATAATAAACAGGGAACTTGCTGGGTCTTTCAACGGCCCTGAAAGGGAGGACGGTGCACGACGTGTAAACACTGTGTTGTGACCAGTTGTGATTTATGTATAACTCTTAGGGCAATGATTGCAATATTGTACATCCTTTCACCCTTCTTGTATAACCCAGACTGCAAAATGACTCCGCTGCAGCCAGACAGAAGAAATTGCCTATTATCACACTTGTTGCTCTAACCCTTCCCACTGGGTCAAGACGTTCGATGCAGCTAGAGAACTTCACAGACAAGATCCCCAGCTGGTGAGATTAACTCAGAGCGTGGTTGGTGAAGGAGCCGAACTGTGGACCGGGGGTGTGAATCCAGGGATTTTTCCACCAAATGAATGCAGCTTAAAGCATATAGTGTGGAAATATTTCCCAAATTAGGTTCTCCTTATATTTTTATGTGACGTGTGGCAAGGCATCACCAAAGTGCTTTGGTTTCCTCCATCCCCTTATGAAAATTAACCATGTTTTACTGTGATTAAATAACCATGGTTTACAATGGTTTGCCGTTTTTCATGGTTTTTTGGGTAACTATGGAAACAATGACTATGGTTTTGCTACAATCAAGCCCTAGTATAATCTTGGTCATAAACCATGGTTTCTGTTTTATCATGAAGTGCTATGGATAAACCATGGTAGTACTATGGGTAGTACCAAGGTACCATGAGGTACCATGAGGTACAGTACCGCAGTAAAACTATGGTTACTGCATAAAAACCATAGGAAATTTTCATAAGGGTCATTAGACTGTGAGAGTGGAATCTCCATAATAACCTCTGTGAAAGATGTTTCAGGTCACTGGGTGGGGTTTCCTTGAAACATTTAAAAAATATTTATTAATGAAGTTCTTACTTTTGAGAGTATTACTGAGGGTGTGCTTCATCTGGACGCGGGCTCACCAAACATGACTTACCAGAAGAACATGCACTCTTTTGCCCTGGTGTCTTGTCGATGAATCCTTTATACAGTATATATTTAGCACGTTAAGGCTTGACAGATTAAGGCAGACTTCACTGACCCACCTTGACCAATGTCTCAGATTATTGTGGTTTCTTGGAACAATCTTCTACTGGACCGATAAAAAATGTCCCCGAATGCCAAACGTAATATCATTCCCGTGAAGGACACTGCGAAGAGCACGAGACACCCTAAGAGTACGGAGGAGGACAAAGCTGTACGCTGTCAACGTAGCGACTTGGGTGCACATTTGGCACATCTTTAATGCCCCTCAGTAGCGCTTCAGCAACAACAGGCCGGAAACTCAGAATGGTTAGTTCAGTTTTTAGGAAGCAAAGAGAGAACAGACACTGACTTCCTTTAAAATGGAATCTGAATAAATACAAATGTGTCCAGCAGGAGAAGAACTGATGAGTCAACAAACTCTGGACAGTGTAAAAAAATGAGGCATTCCGTCTGGTCAACGGTTCCTTTCGGACCGAGACGTCTCCGGTCTCACTGGCTCTGGGTCAACGCCGGCGGCGTGCCCTTCTGGAGCTGATTAGGCGCACGGCGTTGCGGCGACGAGCAAGTTTTTAAAACATATCGCCGCATATTAAACAGTCTGCGAAGCCACGGTGCCTCTCAGACGGAAACAGTGTGATGCTGGCAGAGGCGAGAAGCTCCCGCCCCGCTGTTAGATTGCAGGGCTGAAAATGGGTTTAAATTCAGCAAATCCGGAATCTCTAGTAGGAAGCTTATTACTTGCAACCTGGGGCAAATCACCTTGAAAAGCCATTACGCTGTTATCTATAAGCCTCTGTAGATCGGATCTGACGTGTTCTTCCCCAGCAGTGAGAGGGGGGAAAAATTTTTAGTTACCACACAAAACTGCTTTGCCTGTGGATAGTTTGTTATTATTGTTACCCTAAAATCCAAATGATTTTATATAGTTAAGTACTGCTAAGCAAATGCTGCAGCGGTAATGATGTGGCAGCTGATTTCTCTACCGGGGGAATTTAGCGAACAAACGCACACACACACACACACACACACACACACACACACACACACACGTATGCCCCTAAATGGGGACCTTCCATTCATTTCTATGAATATAACCCTAATCATAATCACAACCCCTACCCAGCCCTAATCTTAACCTGATCTGATTCATCCAGTCAGCCCGATTTATCCTGACACTGTTTATATCAGATATGTTTATATTATGTTATAAGTCTTTACAGGTTTGGACTGTGATGATAGATCAAATACAAGTTAACTATCAAATTGCTGCCATGTCATGTGTCTGCAAGTGATCTAGCGGTCTGCTTCAGAACAGGGAGGAATCACAGGAGAAGTTATCCCCACTTTTACTCATTTGAATGGTCAGACTTTTTATGCTGAATAAACACTTGACTTAATTATAGTAACAGTCACCCATACATCTGAGTCATGTGCCTTTGTAGCCTAGAAGTACTCAGCTGACTTGGGTCCCCACAAACCTCATTCACAGAGTATGAATTTAGCTCAGTATAGAGATTTAAAGAGACGGCGCTACGTTTTAAAGGTTTACATCACGAGCCTGAGGCATTGGAGGCTGAAGCCAACAGATGAATCCAAACCAGCCCTGATTGATTTGTTTAGGTCTAATGTTTTAACAGGCATATTCTCAGTTTGAGAGCTACTGTACATATAAGACAACAGTCTGAGTCCAGGGCTGTGTTTCCCAAAACCTGTGAAGTTCTACCATAATCATAACTTCAGAGAGAGAGAATTCAATATGGCGACCTGCGGACAGATGAGGTCACGGGGCTAAGCTCTGGATGTCTTAAGATCATTACCACGCCCCTGATTTACACGTGCAGTGCTATGATTTAAAGGTACAGTGCTGATATTCAGATGTACGGTGCTGTAACTTGAAGGTACACAGTGCGGGCTGGAGCTCTGGGTGTATTTAACCAAAGCAGATAAAACAAAAAATTATCCAGAAAAGCTCCTTTGGCTAATGGCCTGTTGAGAAGCCGCACGGCAGTAATTGTTTTAGCACGCTGTCCCCATGAGATGGCGCCGTAGCAGCCAGGCCCCGGACGTGTCCCCCGCCAAGCCGAACACCTGCGGGGAAGAAACAGCAAAAAACGATGACCAGGTATTGAGCCTGTGCTTGATTAGCATCCTCCGGAGGAAAAGGAGAGGAAAAAAATTAAGGATGAGAACAAATCCCTTGAGAGAGAGAGAGAGAGAGAGAGAGAGCCTGGAAGCCAAAATCTGGCACACAACCCATCTTGCAGGTGCACCTCTCCACCCACAGTAAGCAGTCGAGGCCCCACAGGACCGAACTCAGCAGAACTGGAGGCATGAGGCAGCTGATTAAATCCACACATCAGAATAAATGGTCTAAGGGAATCCAATACGACGTCAGCCAGCAGACACTCGTCCATTTGTTATCTTGCAGACCTGTGTCCCTCTGTAACAGGCAAGACTCTCTCCACACGTCGGACATTGTGTGAGTGCAGAACTCGATGACCAAACCCGGGACCCTCGATGCCAAAATCCAGCTGAAAGAAAGAATGAAGATGCCACAGATTTATAAAAAGATTTATATAAAGGTTCACAGAGGGAACGACCCCACCAGCCTCCTAAGCTTCATGCAAACACCTTCCCAGGTCACTGAGAGAATTGACTGTATGAAATGCATCCAGATTTATTGAGAACATTGAGGAAATTCCCTCATACATTGTAACTCAGATAAAGAGGAAAAAATGCTCACATGACGCAGGTTCATTTTGCACTGGCTATGAGTTCATCACCGGCTGATCATATACGCAATCGGGATGCGCATCTCCAACACTGAGGCCGATACAATACACATCGAGATGCATTGCCGCCGATCTGCTGCGTTACCGATACATATGAAGCAACTGCGAATGCGATACGATGATTCCACCCTGTTGCAAGTCAGTGCGATTCCATGCAATACGATGTGTTGCATTGCTGGACACGTCTCCAACAGACGTGAGACTTAGGCGAAAGACTTGATGGGGATTGGTCAGTGACAGCAGTATAGAACCAGATATGAGAGAATGCTCTTGGGAAACAGTTTAGAGAGGGGCAATCAATCTAAAAATCGTTTTTTTTGTCATATTTTTATATTATAAAAGCATAAGGTTTCTACTAATAAGTATATAATAAAAAATCTGATTTTATTGACGCAAAGATGTCAGACGCGATGCATCCTGAGTTCATCCCAAATTGTTATCTGCTGCACACTTTTTTAAGATCAGGGCATTTGCATCGTGAATATCGGTGCACTGATGCGAATCGGTGAATCTTATCATTCCTAGTTCACAAATATTCACTCATTCGCCCAAACAGAGGCGGATCACCAGCCTGAAGTCACCACACATGGGAGACCTGCATGAATTATTTGAACCCGTAACCTTTTACGGTGACTCCATTCAGTCACTTATCTTACATTTAAAAATGTCCCTTTTAAAGGGTTATGCTTTTATATTATAACTGCATAACCTTAGCAAATTCTACACAAAATTTTCCTACCACAGAACTAAATTCTATGGCACTCTTTTGGTAATGGAGAGACCTTGTGTTTAAATGGTGCATGGTGTTTAAATGCACCAGATCCTCAGCAACAACCATTGATTCTGAATACAGGAACCAAAGGATGTCTAACTGATGTCCGACAGGCAGGCAGACTGGAATTTCTTCGGTTGAATGAGCCCCAGTGAAATTTCTGACTTCATCTCTGCACGATTCTCAGAACAAGCTGGACCTGTATCTGGTAAAAATATGACAAACGAGCAGCGTCTAAAGCAAGAGCTGAACTTCTCCGGAACCGGATCAGTGAACAATTTTAACTAACTTTGAACAGTTCGCCGCTTGTCCTGTAGGTTTCCCTAATGAAACATGACTGTTCCGTTGTCATTACAGCATGGTTGGCATTCACAGAATAATTACTCAGTATCAACACCCATTTCTCTTTCCATTGTCTGCACATTTAGTTTATTTTCACGAGTCCCAATTAATTAGTCAATTAATCAATTGCTTATCCGATCAGTTTGGGTTTTCAGAATACAGAGCCGATATAACAAAGAATAATTACTATCACGGGATTTTTTCTGCATTTAACTACTTATTATTTGTCCTTCATACTTTCCATTATTTGGATTTTTTTTAAAGAAAGTGTAACTACTGTAGAATAATACAAGCAGGCCAGCAGTTCAGTTTAACAATAACGGGATTTTGTGGATCCGTTCGTCACGTCCTGAATGGTAGCCAATCAGAAAGCAGCTGAGTGACATGTGACAGGTGATGTTTCACTGGCAGGGATGTTTTAGAAGATGCAGCAGTTCTGAATGTCACTTAATGGCTAAGATTTGCATTCAGGGTAACAACTACACAGGCGAGTTTCCATGCAGCCGTTTGGAGAGACAATCAGGAACAGGCTTGATAAGATGCTATTACTCTCTCCCTGAAAATGCATCAAGAAACTCAGACACGACCGTCAGAAAACGTCCCAGAAGCCATATGCTCCTCCACGTGCCAGTGTTGTAACTCATGGTTCGATAATGAGTCATAATTCCAAACATGATGTTCATTATATCCTGATATGGCCACTAATTAACCATCAAGAATACACTGCTGACCGGATGACTGATAGTGGCTGTGGACCTGCGTAACCAGGCTCACGTAGTTAGCTCAAGCAGAGAACCGCACAGCTCTGCGTCGGACCGAAGATGCTTAGTGTCGGAGCCTCGCGTTAGCCCGGCACGCTCCGGCAGACATGCATTGCTGCATCCATCCAATTAAAGATGCATTTAAACCCAAGCAGCTTTGTAATGAAAGAGGAAGGTTGCTGCATCTTGAGTGCCGAAGGAAGAAAAACTGCAACATTAAAAACATTCAGGCAGGTCCTGGTATTTAATTAATAAATAATCCACTATTGCAAAACATATAAATCACAGAATGTATCTTCCCTTTAGTACTGCAAATCCTGACATCAAGACTGACACAAAAAAAATCATTATTTACTGTATAACCAAGATGTCAGTTTGTCATCCTTTTACAGTTATTATAATTTGACTACAGTATATGACACAGTTACGGTGGATATCATCTCTACAGAGCCGGGATATTTGTTGTTTTAAAGGTTCTGATTATACTGTAAAGGTTGTTGCTTTTCTTAACTTTCTTAAGCAAAACAGCTGACAATTTCAATAAGTATCAGAGTTAAAGGCACACTGGATGAAAATAAGTTTGAAAATTAAGTTATGTTTAAAAACATTTATTTCATGTACAAAATAAAACAGCAAGAAATGTTTTAGATGTCTTAGATATCTGTTTAGCTCATTTTTGTTCAGCTGCTGTGTTGATTAGAAATATAGCAATATCCTACATACCACTAATTACAGGAAGTGGTGTGCGGCTGAACAGTTTAGGACGCCATGCCTGCAGTCAGATGGTCACTAGCTCAAATCCCAGTTCACTGTTGGCTCCTTGAACATTGGACCCTAAACTGCAAGTTTCTCCAGGAGCTGCCTGGCCTTGCTATCTCTCAAAGATGGAAGCGATTGCTAAACAAAAGAAATGACCGATTACTACCTTAACAGTAACTCGTGTTGCTTAAATATATCGTTCTGTGTTAAACACACACTGAATAAGACTTAGAGCCAAGACATCTATATGGGCACCACACCCATGGTGGAGCACATAAAAAAAATTGACTTCAGATTCAAATATTTTTCCTAGCCTAGTGCTCCTTCCCGGAAACACTGTCAAGCACAATAACTCACGAAGCCAGTTTAGGAGTATCACACGCATAGTTTCACCCCAATCCACCGGGAGCGGAGTCTTGCATCCTAGCTAATTACGACTTAGTTGCCTCAGGTGCGAATGTCGCAATTAGCAGAGCGGGGGTAGGCGGTGACTGCTAGCATCTCTGATTGGCAGGGGCTGTCCAGGTGCTGAAAGGACAAGTTTCCGGTTAATTAGGGGAACATCATGTATTGTTTACTTATATAGTTTATTTTTGTCTGTCGTGATTTTTTGACTGAGTGGCTAATTAGTCGGTGGCATAGTTGCATATTAGCCGACTTGCATTTTCCCGTACTAGTTAATAGGCCTTTGGTGTGTAAATTCAAAGAATGTCTCTTTTTGCTTAAAAGAAAATAAATAAATTACCCACAGGACTCTAGAGCTCATTGTACATTGTGTACTTCCTACAGCTAGCCAACAAGGTGCACGTCCTCTTTAATGAGAACAGCTATTTACGTGGATTTCACTCATTTGTACCCAGGCTGGACCGGCTCAATATGTGCTCTGTGACAGCTGTTGCTTCTGTGCCACCCGCAGTGACAGTTCCTGTTAAATGGGAGCAGTGAACAAGGCGCACTGAGCTCACAGGGTTGCCATGGATCCCTCTGTTTGGTTGCAATCGGGTTTTCTCGCCCTGGACTACAAAGCTACACATTACAGCACGTAGCAGGGCACATTTATGCAAATGCACACGTTTCTCGTAAATGGAATTTGCTGAAAACGAGGAGCACTTTGTTTTGGGGGGGGGGGGGTGTAGAATTGCAGACTCCTTCCTAAAATAATGACCTCCTTTTCAGCAGCGACACTTGAGTGATTCTGCATTATAATTTTCTTTTCCAGGAATGAGCAAGAAAGCAGTCCCTTCCCTTTGTCGTAAAGTGAGTCTCAGAACCAAAGTTCTCCGATGCCAGCCTTTCTCACATCGCCGCGATGCCCCTGAAGGAGGGACGGAAACACTCTCATCACAGGCAGCACAATACTGTACAATTTTGAGCTTTGATGTTTATTTAATCGCTGAGAAGTTTTGAGAATATGGGATAATGTTTGAAGCGCAATCAGAGATTAATAAAACGCAAAGAAAGACCCCTCTACCTCCAGAGTGAAGTGCGGTTGGCTAACACCCTTCAGGGCCCTTGCGTTTGCGCCCTTAATGATGCTGTTAATCTGTGTTTCAAATGGGACCCGTGAGCATCAGAGTTGCGGCTTCAGCCTCAGGCATTGCAATAGGCCAGAAGTCAACTGCCTTGCACCACAGGACTGGGAACATCGGATCTATTCCAAACCTTGATAATGTGCCATAGAGCAACAGCTGACTTCCTCATTTATAATGGCTAATGAGGCTACCCTGATGCATTACTCTGACGTCTGAGAAGAATACTAAGGGCCAAACCAAGTGATTTAGTGCTTTGAGTTTTAAAACCACTTGTGTTGGCTTTCCCAGGATCTATGATAACCTGTCCAAACTTCCCCAGGATCACTTAATGATATTTCTACCCACAATGCTCTTCTTGTCCAATGTATGATCATTCTGATCTCCCAGGTGACAGGAAACACATGCTTTGGCTTCACACTATACCACTTATTGAGTGAGGAAAATAATTAAAATCACTTCTTGCTAATCAGCCCAGCAGCTGAAAGCAACCGGTTCCTGGCAGGGAAATACTGTGTTAAGTGGTGTTAAGTGGAGCTATCTCTTCTCTCCTAACATCTCTCCAAATTGGGCCACTGTTCTCCTCCCATGATGATGCATATGGCAGAAGACAGATCTTCTGTACTGAGCATGACTCTTAATCTGTCCCCCAACGCGCTGTGAAAGAATCTCTCCAGCTGGCATCCATTTCCTTTAACATCCCCCTAACTCAGCTGTGGTCCAGTGGTAAACCCGCTTCGCGATATGCTCCAATATTCAACCCTGGCACACCCCTCTGCAGCCTCACCCCCTCAGTCTGTGATCTTTGGAGCCATGAAATCAGCAATAAATCCATTTGCCATTGGGGGGCAGGGGGGAATGTGCAAAGTCATCGTGAATCATTTATGACGTTGAGTCATTTCAGGGACACAATCAAATCTGAATAGAGGCGCCCTATAACTTTTTTCCACTGAAACACATTTATGAGAGTCCGATATTTAAAACGTTCAATGAACGATATCTCATGTCTTTGTCACAAAGGCCAGCTGAAAGGCTAAATTAGTGGCAAGCCTTAACCCAGATCAACCACAAGAGGGGGCCGATAGTCTTATACGTGGTAGGCATTTAACAGCCACGGACCATCAGCCTGTTGAGTACTTCCACCTCCCCCACAACTTTAGTCCCAATTTCTGACTAAATATGGATGGTCAAGTTGATGGCATCAAGGACAAGGAGCGTCTTGTCACTATTGCTGTAGAGATAACTGGGCCCGCGAATGACCTGAAGGATTAATGTTGGGAGGATCCATCGGATCACTCAGCTCGCATTTAAAGGTAGATACACAACATTGATCAAACCTTTACCTTCTTCCCTCTGTGGGCGAAGCTTCAGATAGCAGTTGATTCATCTGTCTGGTCAAAAGCAGACTAAGAGTGGGAAGGAAATTTTTGGAATTATCTGATGTCTCCGAACACCTTTGAGGACAGTCTTATCGGCGTCTTTGTTTCTGCCGCGGCACAGTCCCTTGCCGACTGCATCCCCTTTGCCAGGACTCGGAGAATCCAATCTTGATGATGTACCCAAGGTCATTTGCTGCAAAGCAGTCATGTGGTCACAGGGGCCCACGAGCCAGTGGAGAGACGACTGGGGCTCTATGGAGCCTATGCATGGGACCATAATGACAGTGCAGCCCGCCTGGTGCTGTGAAATCAATTTTTTAGATCACTGATACGGAATTATGACCTCATTTTCCACTATACCGTCGCAAACAGAAAGGGCTCGGGTATCTACCTTCCGCACCCTGTTGCCTGCATCCGAGACCACGCTTGCGTTTCTCGTGTTGCAATATATTTTATCTCCGTTCCCAGGCAATGTTGTGATAAACAGATTCATTGGATTTATTCTGCATTAATTATCCATCCAATTACCATTTATCCTGTCAGAAACGTAACGATTTGGAGGTTATCACAGGGAGTCCAAGGTACAAGGCAGCACACGTAAAATCACCCTCTTAGGTACAAGGGAATGCTAGGCCACTATATAATTCTGACAGAAAAATGATACAACCTCAATTGACATCTTTCCTGAATTCACATAAATAAGTGTTACTGCAGTTTTACTTTTTATCGGAGCGGTGCTTGATGAAGACCTACATGCAAATGCTAAACGCTAAGGGCAATAACTGCTTCTTTATATTGATTGCTTGTGTATGCAGCCATCGATAGTCTGTGAGACGGGTGAGCAGCCAGCATCCAGGAACCAACAAACATAATGATTAATGGTTCAACAGTCTCTAATTACATTATTGAACTCATATAAAACTGCCACGAACGCGGCTTAAAACCTAGTCATAGCCATCGACCTAGGAATCAAATTTTATGTTTTAATGTATGTTTTTCTGTGTTGCATATTACTGTATGTAACACTCATAGTTGATACTTGACAAAGACTTCATTTAGAAATGCCCTTGAACGTATTTAGTGTGGTCACTAATCTAAACCCTGAAAGGTAAATGTCCTTCCCAATACAAATTCAATGAGATTCTGATTTTTCAAGAGAACCTAACTCTGCTTTTCTCATTTGACAGCATGGCTGTCCAATCCAGAGCCCTTCAGTCTCCATTGCTGGTTGAATGAGAGGCAGCGGAACAGTTTTCAGCCACTAATGGTCCTATTTAGACCAATAGGCTTATTTAAGATGGCGAGTAAAACAACAATGGCCGACTAGATTAGCACTAATAGTTCGGCAGGCAGCCAGTGAAGAATGCGAGAAAGACCTTTGAACAGAGACAGGATTAAAAAAAAACTGCGGAAACTTTAACACCAAAAACCAGTTATCGTTGTTTAAAGAATTAAACAGGTGGACATATTTAAAGGCATGTCTGAGAGACAGAGATGTACATATTGTTAGTTAAAGATGGTCTTCATTGATGGAATCGATGACAGGAATGGTGAAGAGGACAAGTGCAAAAAATGCCAGTGGTGCTGAAAACCGCATCAAATAAGCGAAATTCAATCCTTCTTCTCTAATGCACTTTAAGAGTCACTATTAAATACATTAGATGCAACTCAAAACTGCATTATAGTGTATTTGAACTCGCTCTCCATTCATGGCGGATAAGTTCTTCTCCTTCTTTAAAAGGCAGAAATCGCATTTGTTATAGCGAGATCCTCCCACATTGGGAAATCCAAACGTGATTTAAATGCTGCTAACCCTCAGTGAGTAAATACGAAACGAGCCAAAGCAGCAACGGTAATTACACTCACTGCCAGCATTTTATGGACAGAATAAGGTGCAGAAATGTAATTTACTCAGATTAAAGTTTTGCTTTAAGTGCTGCTATACCCAATTTTTACTATTATAGGGACTGTATATTGTCTCTGTTTCCATTTCCGTCTTTTGTATGTTGGTCATTTTGCAAAAAAAAAAAAAAAAAAAATTGCTGCCATTTGGAACCATAATGCTCAGGAAGCATGACTAACATTAAAAGTGGGTTGGTTATGAAAATAACATAACTGATTAACAATCAGCCTAAGTTGCCCAGTTTGTTGCTCTCCCAGTAATCGTGACGGGGGGGGTAGGATTGCTGGCAGAGAACCTCAGAGCGATTTTCCACCCAAGCTATTCCAGAAGCAGAGGTAACCATGGCTGCGTCTCTTACCCCACAGTTTCCACGAAGACTAAAAGCACATGCTGCAAATCCTCTTAGCAGCCATTGTGAAAAGGACCACATGCAGGTGCTCGGTTTAAACAGTGAGATCCAGAAGTATGGGATGAAAGAGGAACCATTTCTGCTGGCAAGGTCAGCGTGGTGGTGGGGGGGGGTATAGAGCCAGCGGCTGCTCAGTGTGGACCAGACGAACTTATCAGCGGAATGATCTGCAGTGGAAAGTCTTAAAAAATTAAGTCAGTATATAGCATGCAAAAGATCCAGATGAATAATGAGCTTTCATTGTGACAGAGAATCCAGGATCCTTAGTGACCGTCAAGAACAAAAACTGATGCCATTGATCTACACGAAAAAGCAAGGTTTGGAAGAAAAAGGAATAAAAGGCCTGACTTCAGAACAGAAGAAGAACGACTTAAAGAGAAAGAGCAGATATATTACCTGTCATCGGCTGGGAGCGCAGCTGAATAGTTAATAACTATCAGTTGAAAGGTTTATGCGTTGATTAAATTCATCAACATTGCCTTCGTTGTATTATATTTGAGCCCATATTTGAGGAAAATGATATTCTTACGACGCAGACATTGGTTTAGAGGTCACTCATTAATTAAACAGAACATTAAAGCTTCACAGTGATGAAAGCAATTCCGTGTTTTGAAGCAGCAGACCAGAAAATCAATCTAAAGTTTCAGGTGAATTAAGACACAACATGAGTGTGCAAGGAAAACGAGATATCCAGCCAAGATACTTAGCATCGACATTTTATACACACCAATGATTCATAAGATTATGACCATCCCCGCCTATGAAGCAAATAATGTTGACTACTGGTCATGATGTTTTGGTTCTTCGGAGAATACAAAACATCGGTCATATCAATATTTTAACAAGGTTCTTCCGTTGAGCGAGCTGGCCCAGATGTTTGGCCATATGCAAGCTATCGCTGTAGCGTGGATAAAACCCTTTGGTTCTACCGAGTTAAAGCTGTTTTATCTCGGATTTGTGGCACTTCCTCCTGCAGCTAGAGATTACAGCTCAGTGAGAAACCTTACCATCTGTCTGCAGAGCGCGAGTTCCAGCCTCCCTGCATCCCATGCTGAACGTCTCACACGTAATATTAATGTTTGTGGAGTCAAAGGACCAGAAACACATTTGTAAGAAGTAAAGCTGTACAAATATAGATGTTCACATACATTTTAAACTACTGCTGTATGCCATTCACTAAAACTCATTTCGAAAACTTGTTTTTTCTAGGCTTATAGATGGATGTATGAGGAGAAAAATGCTTTGATTGTGGTACCATGCTGAGTAAAATTGTTATATTCAATCATTATAATCTTTTTTGATAATCATGACACGAGTCTAAGGCTTTGCTACATGTGAACAGATATACCGTAATTTCCGGACTATAAGGCGCACCTGAATATAAGCCGCACCAGCTAAATTTGGGGAAAAATACAGATTGT
>JAODKE010000038.1:209377-226307 GCA_026779605.1 Mormyrus hasselquistii | reverse complement strand
TCCGCGCTTCCTAGATAGTGCGCCCCTGGCGACCGTTAGCAGTAAAAAAGATAGATAAGCCGCACCGTTGTATAAGCTGCAGGGTCCAAAGCAAGTGAAAATAGTAGCGGCTTATAGTCCAGAAATTACGGTATTTCTTGCTAAAAAAACTGGCTGGTTAGTGACATTATAAAGCACTTTTAAATGGTTTCACAGCTGATAGTTCCAATAACACACAAACAAATAAAGGTCAGTGAATTAACATTATAGGCCAACTTTCATTTCATTTGTTTTGAATGCATTTCTCGAAGTTCCTTAAGAAATCAGTCATGGGATGAAAATGTGAAATACTGATGAAAAATGGCCCTATTAGCAAAGAGAAAACGCCTAAAATGCCATTATTAGAAACCAATCGAAGTGGCACAACTGTCAGAAACGCAAGTTAATGAGCGCAAAAAGAAAAACAGAAATGTGTGGAATTGGAGTAACTGCTAGGGTGGTTGATTCATGTCAGGAGGGACACTGTGGGCTGGGACTGGGATTGTAAGCTACCATTTCTATTAAAAGGACCTTGGATTTCACTCAAGAGTTCTTGCTGCGTGCTGATTGGTCAGTCTCCTACAGTATAATCATGCATGTGTCACTAATGTTAAAGAGAAACAGCTGGATGAGTCTTTCAATGAAACAAACCACTAAAAGTACAAGACGAACCAAACAATTTAGCTGTGCACTAGAACCTTTTGGTTTTCAAGTAGTTTGTGAAACCTGAAGCAGCTCATAGTGTCCCTCCTGACATGGATCAGGTCACACGAGTCGCCAGCCATTCCGTATAATATCGGATCGTCCCATATTGCAACTAAAATACTATGTCCCATTTTGAAGTAATACGAGACATATGTCCTGTATTTTCAGACTGTGTAATCGACTCCCCCCCCCATCAGCTTGGTAAATTTTATCGTTGGGAATCCTTACACCCCCACAGTTTATCATCGTGGACTCGGGGGTGTCACTTATTCCTCAGGCTGGAAGTGGCAGAGTGCATTCAGCAAAAGGGGGAAAAACAAGATCGCTTCATGCTAGCTTGCCGTATGCTGGCCCAGTGGATGCCACTTTCACCTCAATTCCAGGGCGATGGGTTTGAATCCTGCCCTGCGTGAATTTCTCATAGTCTCCCTGTTCCATTTGGGTTTCCTCCCATAGGCATGCAATTAGACTAATTGGCATTCTGAATTGCCTATAGACATGTCATTGTGCCCTGTGATGGACTGGCACGGTGTATCCCAGCCTCATGCCTTGTGCTGCCTGAAATAGGCTCTGGGCCTCTCTGCAACCCCATGCGGGGATGGATTAACCTGCCCGAAACAACTGAAACAGCAGCTGACATAAGCTTTCAGGCACCTTGAGCAGGCATTAGCAGGAGAACAGCATGTGTCCCCTAATGACAGAGGGCCCAAGAATCTCCACAATGCAGCTGCAATGACGTGTCTGTGGAACACAGCGACAACAGGCTAGGACCAAGATCGTGTGTCACAATGGGAAGGAAAGGAAACAAGATGTGATCCTCTGACGTGATAGGCATGCCCTTTGGGTTACCCCGGGTCAGCCCTGAGGCAGGATATGCGCCAGACACAATCACATTTGCTTCCCACTATACAATCGTTTGTCTTCACTTTATGTACTTTGCTGCTGCACGTGCAAAATTTCCTCTCGTGCTCCGCAAAGCTTCTCTTATTTCAAACCGCAGATGATGCATTTTTTACTCTCCTTTTTCTTTCTTTTGAGACTTATAACAATTTAACAACACATTCCAAAATATATAAAGCACATCTTGCTATGACAAATACATTTTCAAGAAAGATCACACTATAACGTTTGCTAACTTGTAACGTTAGCAAATGAAGCCTGTTTTAGCTGTGCGACTAGCACAGCGTGCTCAGACATTGCTGTGAATGTCCGAAAGCAGGATGAGGTCATACGTTATAAGCACCAACGTTTTCATTATACGAACATCACTTTCCCCTCTAATCCAGGAGAAACTCTAGCCCCGTCCAGCCGGTGCCTAAAGGTGATTACTCACCAGGACCAGATGTCCATCCAGTACTTCCTCTGCCAGAAGGCAGAGAAGTTCAGCACCGCGGACAGCGGGGGGGCGGGGTGGGGGGGTCCGACTCATGCCCGCACACCTGGAACAAGTTTCAGCTGCTGCTCATCTCAGTATCAGAGCTAGAGGATTAGACGTCAGAGCCATTTTAACACTTCATGTTTGCAGACAGAAGTGCCAAAAACTGAAACAAAAAACTGTATATATTTTTATATATTTCTGTATGCATGAAACATTTATTGCACCTGCACATCGCAGTACAAATGATACTAAATTCATAACCCTAATTTTTGTGGGGATCCTAATGATAAGGCTATTGGATTTTACTGCTAAATAATTCAATATCTCTTCTCGAGATTCTTCCTGTAAAAGGTCAGGCTTTCTTATGGGTACTGACTACCGGGACTCCAGTGACCACATGAGCTGTCTGCAAAAGTATAGATACAATGGACAGGCTTAATGCATATTTAAAAAAAAAATGTTGTATAGGAACTGAACTCCGCAGAGGAAAAATACTATATAGGAACCAGTTGGTTTAAGGGTAAGTTGTATTTCAATCACACGATAAATTGTGAAAAACGATAACATCGACATATGGCGCAGTGATATTTTGCATTTTTTCACTTTTTATATGTATATACCAATGTCTCAATGAGTCGACGTCGTCCTTTTCTATTCCCATATCAGTAGCCTTGCAGAAAGAAGCTGAATCTCATTTCCTGCTCTTACTGAACATTTCTGTGCTGAGTCCACGTGAAAATGCGTAGGGCGTGTTTGCAGACATGAGCAAAGGGGTTGTAAAGCCTTCACTCAAGCCCCAACCTGAAACGATGGCCATTTTTTTTTTGTTTTGCTGTTTCCATACAGCAGCCAACGGGGCAAAATATAATCCATAAATCAGCTGGTAAATAAAGGTATTAATGCACTTCATTGTAGCTCAGAAGGACGAACTGACTGGCAAACTAAGGTATTGCTCAGTGTAACAAAAAAGAAATCACAGCCCTCGCATCCCCAGTTTAAATGCAAAGAAGAGTCACCAGTGATAATAAACATCGGCAGTCATTCGGGGCTGTAAGATAAATTAGCATCCATTGAAACAAAGGGAAGAATTAGCAGGGCAAAGACCACAGAACCTAACTCCCGCCCCACCCAAAAACATGTGATTAAGCATGTAATAATGACCATCGAATGACAAGCGTTAAAGCAACATCAGGTCACCCGAGAATATTCTAACTGCACATTTAAACGTGCACGTTGCCGATAATTTATGACATTGATCGACTACCCAAGTTGACCCCACTGGATTTACATGTCACCCCTATTACCATATTCAGGGTGAATATGATTAATGGCGGATCGATGCCGAAAGTGGATCTGTGGGATAGTTCGCCTACGCGATGCCCTTAGGGAACGTGTGTCAGAGACATACGATATACTGCATCCTGAGAGGCAAGGTGCAGAGAGCAGCGTAAAAGCCGCGTTCCACCTGACCTCAGCTAAGGGCGAAGGGAGTCCGAATTCGGCCCGCTTCGGAAGGGCGGCGCGCTGGGGAATTAATAGGCCTGCGTCACGGTGAGAAGAGGAAAAAAAAAAAAACTGGCATATTTCTTTACAAAGTTTCCCTCTCGTCGGGTGGCAGTGTTGGGATCGCTTGAAATAATGAAGAACAGAAGCTGGATTCACAAGAAAAAAAGGCTGCTATATGTGTCAAACAGTTGTGACAGGAGGAGATGTTGCAACTTGGGTTGGGAACTTGGGAATATCCAGTTTTGGGGTTGCTCATCTGACTGTTCCCCCACCAAGCCAGTTATAGAACACCCCCTACCCCAAATCCTCAATACAAGACCCGTAGGCACTGCTGCACAGAAATAACACGCTTTTAGTTTAATCTGACATGAGGCAGGACCGCGTGCGCTGTCCTACATTCGACATGTCGCTTGGAGCCATCATATTCCGGTTTTTATGAAGAGAAGCGTGTGCTTCGGACCCCGGAGACACGTAATAATGATATTACCTCGGATTTCGGGAACGGGGAGCCAAATCGTCCCAACAGCTGTCGATATATTTTAAAAGTTAGTGCTGCTGGCGGTCGACCCTTAAATATATCAGAATTGGCGGATCCCGTTTTGGGTCCGCGCCTCTTAGATTCAGCGCGTCCTGCGCAAAGGAAGGCTGGACGGGAGCCACTGTCTGCCGCACTCCCAACCACATTTCACACCCTTTACCGGTACTTTAAGGAGCCAGCTAACCGTGAAAAAACTGCTGGGGAGTTGATCTGACGGTAGGGGCCGGCTTAGCAGTAATCCGCCGGTTTCCGTCAATATGAAAACCCCCACTTTCACCTTCCCCGTGTGACGGTGTCCTCGGTAATAATGCAGGTATGCCGGAGGTCTGGATAAAGTACTTTCTCATTTCCTATAAGGCGAAGAAAGGAAATGAGGACAAATCAGAAGGTAACAGCGGTTTATACAACTCCGCTGGGTCCAAATGAAAGCGTTCGTCTGTATAGGGACATAAAGGCGTATAAGGACATACAGTATGGGGACGCTGTATTGTAATTTGCTTGATAATAAAAACACCTCGTTAACTAACAGATAGAGTTCTAACGAACTTCATCCATCCATCCATCCATTCATCCATTCATTTTCTGTAACCGCTTGTCCTGTTCAGGGTCGCGGGTAATAGACTTAATATGAACTTAATACATTTATATATAGGCCTATATATGTAAATAAATTTTATTTATATACTTGGTCGCAAAGGTGTATATTTCTTTTTTTCGTACATCTGCAGTACAACATAGGACTCTTTGCAATAAAATCTGATTGTGGGTTTGGTATCCGCTTCTCCCATAAGAAAACATTCGGTCTGATCCTTTCAAGGAAAATAGAGCAATTGTTTTGTTGCTTGCTTCTGAGTTCCCCTTGTTTTGGATTTTTCACTCTCATTTGATTGCAGCGCCACTATGGAAAATGACTTGGGCTGCTTTTATTTGACAAGAGACAGGAACTCATTGTCTTATTCACACTCACAAAGGCACACAAACACATATCCACATATATAGAGAGGCCTCATCAAGTGGTCACTGCGACAGTTGCGACGGCTGTAGGTGGGGGGGAGGCTTAGGGGGGTATCGCTGCATATACTTGTTCGCCACAATATTATTTACATTTAGAGCTTAATGATAACAGAATAATAATAAATTACCCTTCTTTCAACCAGACACACAGCTGCTGCTGTTTTCAAAGTATAAATAACAGTATTAATTTAAAAGTGTATGCACGGAAATGGAGGTTCTCGATTAACATGTTAAATGAGCCCAAATACTTTACATTTTATCTACAATGTAGATTTTTTTCTCTACTCCACAATCCAAAGGCACATGACAGTTGCCTTGGAGTGAAATTTTGACCCATGGAATTTCATGCATGAAATGGTAATTGAATAAGAATTGTATACGAAGATATTCCAAATTACTTGGGGACTTTCCAGTTTAACAGTTGTGTCGGCGCAATTACAAGTACTGGAGCGTGATATGAGCAGGCCGGTATTGTAGACCCGCCATCGCCCTCGATTAACGGACTCGGCAGCAATGGACGGTTCCTGAAAGAGTTTTCATCTGATTTAAATATGAGCTGCTTTTCCTTGCCATGTCAAAGAAATTTAATCATACGGCAGTGTCCAAATCACACAGAAGTGGGAGCAATTTTAAGAGATTAAATACTTAGGGTACTTACGGGACACATCTTTATATCACTTGTCCTTGACTCTTTCAGAATGGCTCTATAGACAGTCATGCTTAAGAGGTCAAATTTACAGCCTGATGTTAACCACAGGTTTGTCCTATACCTCTCCCTTTTTTGAAAATAGCAGATATGCACCTGCAAACAGACTCTCATAAAATGTGGAAACGTTCGACCGTAATTATGCTCTAAAGTTTATTATTTATGCACTGATGATTGCAGACGCTGAAAATGCTTGGTTAAAACGAAGTCCCACTGGCTTTGGCGTTGGGACCAGTATTCTCGCTCGGTATGTAAATGCATGGGTAGATCATACAACAGTATGGGCTTCATTCAGAAATACAGCTTTCGGTCACAGGGTGTGTCAATAAGAAACCCGACAAACCGTTTCAGTTCAGTTCATAAATAATAAAACATTGAAAAACTAAAGCTGTACGACTCAGAGGTAATAACGTGGACTGGAATCATAGCTGTCAGGTCTCAGCTCGGAAAGAGTAAACTTTTATTTTGATTAATCGGCTAGGCGCACAGATGTAATTTTCCTTAGGTTTGCCTTTTATTCCTCATATTAACTCGTCAAGGTCTGAGTTCAGAAATGATGCAAGCCGAACGCAGATTAAGCCTGCCAGATGCAGTAGATATACCGTGCATGCATTCGTCTGTAGCGGATTGAAGTACCGCAGTGACTCGCTCTAGGGATCGCAGGCTGCTGCCTAAAGCGAATCCAACACTGCGGCAGCAGCAGTAACCAGAAGCGGAGTCTGCGACCTGGATTCCCTTCAATGAGGAAGCAGCCCTTTTCATCGCGAAACAGCAGTAAGACATGATCTGATCAGCAGTAATAACAAATACTGAACTATTTCCTTCACCTTTCAGCCAGTACAGCTCCTTTCGAAAATACTTTTTACTAAAGATAATGTATTTTTACAGAATACTATTATACTGCTAAATGCGCGGCATTTTTTCCCTGTGACTGCGCTCATTAAACCAGCTTAACATCCTGTCTAGGGTACCCCCTTCCTACTCTTGTCCTGTGCTGTTTTCAATATAGAATGTGTAATTTATATGTATGACCTGATAAATTCAGGTATCATCCCTCATTTCATTAAAGTTTAAAATTGACAATAGCAGGTTGCAGTTTCTTGTTGGTGTCGTGACCGGTGGTAGGCGAGCAGGCAGGAAGCGGGGAAGGTCGAGGCAGGCAGGCGAGGATTCTGGACACGAGGGTTTATTACGGGGAATCGAGGGATGGCCGGGGCAGACGGCGACAAACATCAATGACAGATCAGGGGATACAAAATCTGACGTGGACTTAAATGCACAAGACTAAGGAATGCAGAACAGTTGAGAACAATCGTGGTTCCACACGAGGTAACGAGGGGGGCGTGGCACACGGAAGGATCGTACATGACAGTTGGAACCTGCTCAGCTATTTTACTGCTGCCTGTTTCTGTATTATATCGATGGTTCTGCTTAGTCGGGATCCTGTTCCACGAAGTCCACGGTTTGAGGCAAGGGACAGTCTAGACAGGAGGCCAGTGCGCCAGAGAGTTAGCCATCAGGATTTTGTTCAGTCCTTGTCGTTACTTATTCTGGTTGCAGCACCATGGATGGCGAGTAGGTGCCTCATTAACACTTCAGACACCTCCCAGCTCTGCTGAAGTCAAATTTATGGGGCGTAAAAGGCAAATTTAAATGCTGCCGAATGGTTCGCACAGCTGGTGAGAGGAGCCCTGCCTCTTGGTGCGGGTTGGTTCACCGGGGCAGCGTGCCCCCCCCTTAAGTCTCAGAAAGGGAACCTGTTGAAGTCAGTGTCCGATTTGTCTGGCTCCCGTCACTGCGTCAAAACATTCATCTCCTGCTTCACTAAATCATGTGTAACAAATGTGCAAAAATTTAGAAGTGTATAAACTCCTCAATTATCCAATAAAGCTGTATAATTTTAGGTTTGAGCTATCGAGTTTTACACCTGCACAATTACTGAATTAATGCTCCTAATCAGGCATTTGTGCCTTTTTTAGGATACAACTTGATTTGAATGGTTGTCTTTTTATTGGTATTTAACTGAATTGCTTCACTCTACTGGTGTCTTCTATCAGCGATTTACAAAGTATTAATGTATATCCATCCATCCACCCATCCCTATGTTTCCTAAGCAGGGCTGTGGAGCGTATCCTGAAATTGATTCTGCCTGGTATATGTTTAAAATACGAAACAATTTTTCCAAGTGCTGAGAAGGTAACAGCGAGCTCCATTGCTGTCTATCCCTGATGGCCGGTCAGTGGAATAGCTCTCAATCTGACCGCACTTGTAAGATCCAGCATTAGCGGATGCAGCACTTGGGCCTCATCCATTTGCTTAGAATCCTGCGATTAATGCAGGCTGTTTTAATAACACTAGGCATGCGGGTGGGAATTGCATTCAGCTTTAGCTCCCCCAGCACCCATCTGCTAATGTGATTAAAGCCTCCAACCAGACACTAGAAGATGCATTAGGCAAAACTGATAAAAAAAAAGGAAAAAAGAAAAAGATCCGATCCTTCGAAAAATCCATTCCACTCTTTTATAAGAACGGCAGTGGCCTTCCTCAGCAATGCGGGGGTGAGCACGACCTGTCCTGCAGAACCATGTTTTTCATACGACTCTTGGTACGGAAGCCCAAAAAAAAAAACAAACCTCTGTGTGTGCTGATGTCTCGCAGCAGAGGGGCAAGCTTCCTTCAACTGCTGGGATAAACTTGGGCTGACTGTGCAGACTCAGTAAGTATTCTGTGCCTTTAACCTACACAATACCCCAGTGTTCCCAGAAGTGACCGCAGCATCATCTGCTGGGACAGTGAGGGCTGCCAGTATGGTTGTATAAACAGGAAGGCTAACCAGTAGGTGTAACACAACCTTTTTATAAACCACTTTCTGCTGGTATGCTCACATCCTTATTTTTTAAAAACAGATTCATATTTCATGAAGAGCTGTAGGGACCTTTTAGCCATGTAAATTAGGAACATCAACTTTTAATCATAGTCAGTTAATTTGTTAACACTATTTCCTGAACCATGAGTCAGCCATTACTACATATACAGGTGTGTTCACAAAGCGCTGGAAGAAGTATATCAGAATAAGTGAATAACTGGCTCTTGAAAAGAAAGGACAAAGACAGAGTTAAATGTAAACAATGCTCATTAATCTGTGTAGAATAGAAAGGGCCTTTACAGTGGTCTGGGGTCAAAATAAACAAGAATGGACATTCAATACTGCTCAGCACAGGTCAGCTAAGAAGGGTGAAACATTTCAGACTCTTCACAAAAACTGCTTGGTTAACAGTAAGCTGATTCTGTGTGTTTCAGAGCAGGTGACATTTATTTCTCTACGCATTTTGAAAGAAAGCATTAAGGCTGCGGGTTAGTTAGTCCTTTTCCATGAGGTGAAGTAGACAGCCCACCGTTAAGAGAAACATTACTCTAAAATACCTTATTGTTTTCAGAAAAAACAGCATCACTGACATTCACCTTAAAAAAATGAATATATAAAATTATATATATAATCAAATCTATTGCAATTTTTTTTCCCCAGGTGGAAAAGAATCCTCTTACAAATATATTTTCAACAGAACAATGTATACTTTCCCATCACGGCATTTTCATGCATGAAGGTCATTCAAAGTGCTTTACAGAAAATGAGATTGGACATAAAATGCATAACGTATCGATAGACATAAGTAAAAGCATGCAAATAAATACAAAAATGTAAAATGACATAAAACATTTAAGAACAGATATCGAAAGTGAGAACGCGAATGATGTGATAGCAGCAGAGAGTAAGACTAAGTAAGGACTTAAAGTCCTTAGAGACTTCTGTCATAAGATACATTGTCAGCCATTGTTACAGGTAAAACTGCAAACTTATACATTAACCAGTAGGTCCCAAAACATCCAGCGTACCCATCCCCCTTATTTAGTTCAGCCCGGTTGGCCATAATAAACACAGACATTCATTTATGCAACAGCGGGCGAGCTACGCATCACACAGAGTTATCCAAGTAATCCATGCTAGTGAATCACCACTCTTTCACTATTTCATAAAACAAATGCAAATCAAATTATGATCCAGAAATAAATCACAATAGTCTAATGAAGTCTTAATTAGATTAAATAAAGTGTATTAAGCTCTACAGCCTGCTTTGTGCCCTCGCTAATTCACGGAAAGCGACACAGTGCTGGTGGATGGGACAGGAATGAGGAAGGTCAGTGCAGGATGTACAGCCGATCCCTGAGACATAGATGCAACACGACAGGATGTACATGGAAAAATCAATCCAGAGCACCTTTGCGGTCATTTTACTCTTTGAGTATTACCCCAGTTATAACTTACATCAAAGAAACATTTTGCTTCACTAGGGACTGTTCACATCGCTCCTTTCATCTGGCTCGTGACTTGTCATCGGGATTACAGAACCTATGCAAAAATAGGCCAATATACCAAGTGGGTTTATTTGATCTATGAAGGAGGACATTCTGAAAATAGCTGCGGACAGCAGGGCTTGCTGGTGATATTACACGATAAATGCAACAAAGATAAAACTCAACCTCAGCTTCTTCCGTCATTTCAGTGCAAACTGTTACTATTCTGTCTGATAATACACGGGCCTTATTGAAAGTGACAGGAGTCGTCCATAAAGCTTAAGGATCTTGACTTTATGTGTAGAAGTGGACGAGGTTTTCCGCCATCTGTGCCATACCCACCATTATCGCAAGAAAGAAAGTTTCTGTTTTTAACATATTCATTATAACAAGTGATTGCAACCAGCATTGAATCTATTACAACATATAGCATTCACATATTGAAAAAAAGGATTTATGTTTGTAATACACTTAATAATCTACAATCATTAAGGTATGAAGGAGAGGGTTTATTTTGGTTCGTTTGGTATCTTATATATTTGTATTAGATTACTTGTGCACTCTCTTCTGTCTTGTAAATCAAATATAAGTGGAGATCTATCTGTCTATCCCGGTGTTGCTACTTCCAGAAGCCTGATCCCAAGTAATCAGGAATAAAAACAACTCATGCACAGTTTTCAACAAAGCATTCAGAGTGCCGTCATTCAAAGGCATATTCATTCACACCTGGGAACAAAGTTATCAGTCCCTCATAAAATGCAAAACAAGTAGATTATTTAAATGTGCTTTAAAAATGGTGATCAGACTGATTTAAGCCATGCAACTTTAATTTATGCTAAAGGCATAATTGGAACCATACAGACAAAGAATGAAAGTCAGCCTGTACTTAACTTTCATGCTTAAAGGATGCTCTTACTACATGGTTAACAAGACACTTAAAAGGATCTGCACTCAGTGGTGACTGTTGTGGCAATAATGCAGACAGGAAAAGAGTGACGGTTCACTGAGTGGCTCCCTGAGTCCAAGACAACGGTTTTAGTGGACGACAGAACTGAGAACTGAACTCATCGTGGGAAAAAGAGATCAAAACGAATGGGGAAGCAAACAGGCTAAACTAAGACTGTGAAATAAAGGCCGTGAGCATAACAAAGGGACCAGAACTAGACAACAGACATAACATAAGCAGAAAAACACACAATAACATCTACACAACGACTGACTACAGAACAGAGCAGGGTAGATAGACATCGAGACTAACAGGCTAATGAGGAAACAGGAGTGGAACATGACCAATACGACCAATCGACAAAAATACAAAGCAGCGACTTTGGACACTAAACAGACAGCAAAACTAGGAAACGCAGCCATACATTAGGGATACAACGCAAAGACAATAAGAACTGGAACAGGATGCAAGATGGGCAAACCATGGACACAAAGACTAAGACAGAAAAGGATAAACACTGGGGAGCAAAAAGGAATAAATGCAAATAAACAGATGAGTTTGGCATCTAGAAAAGCCACAAACCCATGAGCCAAGGGTTTACGGTTTCTAAGCTGCATACTTAACCAATACAGCCACACAACATTCCAGGTCACTTCATTAGCTACATCTAGGTAGCACCTGGGTA
This sequence comes from Mormyrus hasselquistii, assembly GCA_026779605.1. Taxonomy (NCBI): domain Eukaryota; kingdom Metazoa; phylum Chordata; class Actinopteri; order Osteoglossiformes; family Mormyridae; genus Mormyrus; species Mormyrus hasselquistii. The sequence goes on along the minus strand of JAODKE010000038.1, from coordinate 214,458 downwards.
GGAGTCACTTTTGCCACCTGAAGCACTTAATTGGTACTGTAGACAAGTTACGAATGTGGAGAAGCAATTTACACACAAGTGTTAGACTGAGCCGTCACACCTCCTGTTAGCATTAATGACTCAACATGGACTTTGCATTTTGGGTTTAACAGAATAGTGGAGAGGGATGAATGCAGAATACAGCTGTTTCGGTTTCAGCAAAGGTATAGTAGCAGTCCCAGCAAATGGAACTCCGTGTTATATTTTTGATAATTAGTCTCCAGTTTGACTTTGTCCGTTCTCACACTCATCACATCCCTACGTCTTACAAGTGCAATATCACAGTTTTACAGGCCTCAATTTCAGTAATTTTTCGATGTTCTGTGTAATCAATACACCCTCTTTGGATCTCTCTATTGTGCATTCATCTCTGCAGAGCACGAAATGTGGCCATTTTCAGTACCAAAGAAAAGAAATATCCATCCGGCTCTTTCAACTGGTTACACAAAAGTAACAGGATAAAGGCATTTGACAGTCGGTTTTAAAGAAACCTCCTTCAGAAATGATTCCCCTAGACCAATAAATGACATGTATTTAGGTAAGTTAAATCGCAGCAATTTTATGAAAACAAATTTTCAGCTATTACGGGACATCCTCACCCCTCAGGGGCAAACAAGCATGTGTAACATATGGTAAAATTAGGTGCTTTAATCAACATTTGCCAGGAGTTGGACTTTGTGATTTATTCATAGTGTAGGTTCTCTTAATTTGTTTTCAATTACACGTCAGACGGACTCGCGTCTTTGATCTTCAGGAAGACAGGGAAGATAAAGATGCTGGATTCTGCCCATGCGTCTCTGAGCCCGAGTGCCGGGATGCACGGGTGTGAGCATCAGCATCTCCGTGGAAACAGACTATTTTCGTATTGCTCCAATGACTGCATTACTCATTAACTAAAAGGAGGGGACAATCAAATCACATTCACTTACTGCAGGGAGTCCAGGCCAGGAGGGTATATTTTATAACAGCAGTGCAGTTCTTCAGATCCTTTGAAGGACAATTAATTCTTCTGCTGATCTTTTTGAACTCCCACAATATTCCCATTTCAACCTGGCCTGTTTTTAAAATATATTTTCAGCCACTTTAAAACCAAATCATTTCTGTTAACTCTTAATAAACCCCAATATGTAAAGTGGTCACAGGTAAGGGCATATCCCCCCCTCCCCCCACGCTCATAAATCCATTTGATTGGACGTTGTAAGAAAAAATGACCCCGATGAACAGGGAGAAAAATTATGAAAAGAAAAAAATTATATATGGATTGTATGCCAGGTAAAAAGTGGTGGAGGGGGAAGAGATGAGAATGGCTGCCCCCAGTAAACAGCTGGGGAGTCAGTGCGACAGAAATGGGATTATAGAAATGAGGAATGCAATCCAGAGTGACACAGTGGGGCGGACGAGTCAGAAAACACAAGGTGTGGATGGGAGCATCTAAAAAACAGCTGGAGAGAGGTGTCAGACACGGAGCTTCAGATAGGAGTCTACAAACAAGATGTTTCACTGCCAGAAACACATACACGCTGGATCAGTGCACTCTGCAATAGACAGTATTAACTGAGGTAATAGTAAAGTATAGAAATAGCATAAGGAGTAGAAGGAGCAGACAAATACAGTTGGTATGAGTTTATTTTTTTGAGCTGTGACACAACTCGCTACAACAAAGACATTAATGAGATGCCGTGCAACAAATTCAAGGGAAGCATCTGCATGTGCCTCATGACATCTTTTCCTAAAAACGGAAACCAGTTTCTCTAAAATATCAGTGCAGTTGAGCAGCTATTGAAGACATTACAACAGATCCCGTCAGAGCCTTTGCCAGTGTAAAAATGTATGGGTTATACAACACAATGGGTAAACGGGCACTTAAATATAGAAGGTTTAAAATGACAGTTATTCGTATCAGTCATAAACAACGAAACAAAACATTATACAACACCAGTTATTTCTCCTCGTGGTTTATGTGTGAAAAGCTACGATGATGTGAGGAATTCCATTATGTAACACCTGCCTGAAGAGAAACCTTGAAAAGCAGGCATTGGTAGTACATTTTCAAACTTGAGGTCAAAGAACAAAAAATGAGTCAAAGTACTTTGCAAAAAAAAAAAAAAAAAAAAAAAAAATACCAGAGTGTTTTGGTTTTTCCCCTAAACATTATTTTGTTTAAATCCCTGAACACAAGGGGGCAGAACAGAGGCAGTGGGCAGGCTGGGAGAACAGATTGTACAACATGGAACCTGCAGGCAACTTATGACACAGAAACCGCAGAGATGGTTCTGGAAGAAATGAAAGTCCTCAAAGGGATTTGGCACAGGGCATTAACCATGACGCACAATGTAATCAATACATTTACTTTCAAAATATATTTAGGTAATATTTAGTGTCCTTACAGCTCGGGGTTTTCAGCTTCTACTTTTGACTCCAGCTTTCTCCACGTCTTTCTCCCCTGAATGGTCACTGTTATACAGCATTGCACTAATCTTTGGAAAAACATCAGTCCATACCTTTCACACATAGTGCTCCAGCTGCCCGCTGCTTAGATTACTCAAAACGGTAATTACTGTAACACTCAGTCGACATTAAAGCATAATGCAAACATGCTTCATGCGCCTTCTAGCAGAGCGAGGAAATCCCCGCAGAATCCGCACTGCCATTTTTTTTTTTTTTTACATCCAGTGTAACAAATCAAACCCCAAAGAATTTCGCAGAATGATCAGAGAAAATAATCATCTGTCAAGACACCGATTCCCAGGATTATAAATGAACTCCTACAATCAGTTAACCTCAACGAACATAATCTGTGTTGCGCACACTTCATAAAAATTTCAAACATCCAAAACGATTTCGCTCCCACGGTGAGAAATGTGCATGTTCAAATCCTGACAATATAATTCTAACCCTTTTTTCACCGAAGATTTCTCCTGGGGTTTTCAAAGTCGGACTAATTTCGTGCCTACTTACTTTTGCCATACCGACAAAAGTGTTTTTTGATGCGATCGTTCAGTTTTCTACAGCTTCAAAGATCTGATTCTTGCATCTTATTATGTGCAGGGATGTTGTGAAGCTGTATGTGTCCTTGGGACAAAGAAAGTCCGTAAGGCGGGTGAAAAGGATAATCCAGAAATTGAGGCTTGCTATCTGCCAGTTAAACTATGCCCAGGAACAGTAAATCTCACATGTCCCACTGCAGAAGTCGATGAGTGTCCCAAATGCCAGCTGAGGGTGATAATTTGTCCACCTGCATCTTGCTCCTTGTTTGTAAATAATTTTGGTGCATTCTGTTCTATTAACCTCAGTTAATGTCTGAGAAATAAGACTCCTGATTATTTTTTCCCCCCCAACAAATCGGCAACATTATTAGTTTTTAATATAGTTAGTTTTATTTTTGTTGTTATTTTAATCTATTATCCTTAAATTAATGTTTTTGTATTACATATTTTCTTTTAAGCACAATCCTAGGAGCAAGGAAAAAAGCATTTAGCTACACAGATGTACAGTGCATGTTTGTGTATATGACAAATTAAACTTGAAACTTGATTTCATGTTCACATTCATCATTTTAAATTAGTTTAATTTCAAGGGCCTGTGTTACATGATCCTGCCACAGATCCTGCCTGAGCCCTGAAGTCAACCCCGCAGGCCACTGTCTGACCCCTGGTTCGAGGGCTTGTCCTTCTCAGATTCTGTACACAGTGTTCTTGATTTAGTGTGTCTTTGTAAACGCAGAGCAGGCTGTACAACAAAACACAGGGGAATATATGAAGCCCCTTCTCCCCCCCCCCCCCCAAGAGACGTGACCCACCCACCGATGGACCCAAGAGGTGTCACGCAACGGCGCACATCAATTACTGCTCCTCCGAAATCCCGTGGCTTTGTGCGGCCGCCGGACGGACTTGTGGAAGATGATGGATTCCGAGCGACGCGGGCATGCAAAATCCGGCACCGGTCCAATTTGTGCAGCCTGGCGGACCGTCAGCATGACCCGGCACGTTTGATCGTCGCGGCTCCCATTATTATTGCAGCATATCCGACACGACGGCTGCCTGACATCCTGGGCGGTATCGGCGGTGAGCCTCGCTGGGGGTAAATCGGGGGCACCCCCCCCCCCCCCGGCTGCCATCTGACGACATTTGCTAAAGGTCACATTGTTCAGGTACAGATGCTCACATGAACGATGAGCATTTTTACGGCATGTTATTGGGGGTGTGTATTAAACGGTGCAAAGCCACAGCCCTGCAGAGCTCCTTGCTGAAACGGCTACCATCACTTTGCATTTACTTTTATGAATTATTTATATCATACAAACAAAAGCTTGGGTGTGGCAATGTACAATTGAACCATCTCAGAACAAAAAAGTTGCTTGATCTCCGCGAAAACTCCTCCTAATTGTACTGATTGATGTCCACGGACCTCTTTTTAAGAGTCGGCTTGACTGCATCTTGGCCTGATTTTTGGTTGCTTATAATTCTGAACATTTAAATGAGTGGATGGGGGTCATGCTGGCAAATTCGGCACTGACACATTACGTCATACATCATCTCGCTCCTTCAAAATGTTTCCCTTGCTTTGCATTCTGGGAAAGACAAACAAATATGAGAAAAACCTCCAACAGCCCCACCATTTCTTCAGCCGGCGACATGATTTAATGCCCCCCCCCCCCATCTGTGGCTTTCAGTGGACGCCTGGAAATCAGGATGCTGACTATGATTTTCCCTATGAGCAAGCAGTTCCCAACCTCCAGGCCAGTACAGAAGCTCAATCCCATGGGGGATTCTTGTTTTTAATGTGCAGTGTGGCCCCGCCCATGTGTCGTCAGCGGATACGTGTTCTGGACCACCTTCTTAATGGAGAGTACGCTGTCTCGACCGCGTAGGGCAGTGGTTCTCAACCTGCGGCCCGTCACAAACGCAAATGCTGCCCGCGACGCTGACCACGTAAAAAAAAATAAAAATAAATTAAAAATAAATTAAATAATAATAAATGTATCCCATTAATGGTAAGTAGAATAATACTCTCTAATGATAATAATACATCTAATTGTAATA
>JAODKE010000038.1:197917-209277 GCA_026779605.1 Mormyrus hasselquistii | reverse complement strand
TAATTTAAGATGCATAATATCTGGTTATTGAGCGTCGATGACGTCATATGTAAATAATATGCGGCCCGTGAGACTTGGACTTGGACATAGTGCGGCCCACTGCAAAAAAAAGGTTGAGAACCACTGGCGTAGGGTGACACATTGGCCCTCCAAACGGCTTGGGGCCTAGCTATCTGTCACCGTCGGTCAAACGTCAAGCTAACGGTTCATTATTTAAACACATCGTATTTATAATAAAGGCTCACACACTGTACAGTAATGATAGTTCTAACCTGCAAAATGCATAATGATTATAATGATGGTATTCCATACTGGGGAAAGAGAATGATTTTTCTCTTTCAGCGTCCTTCATTATCGGCCTCTGTCTCGGGACCCTGGCAACCTAGTCGGCTTGTTAGAGAGGGAAGGGGGGTAAGTGGGGGGGGCTGGAGCAACCGCGATTGAGGGGGGGGCGGTCCTTCAGACGAAACGCTGACACTGCAGGCTACAGCCACGCCGGCTGTGATCTTCCACTGATCAACGCAGGTCTCACTTTTTCAGCCCTGATTTCTGCTCATTAAACGAATTAGATGTGAAGCCATTCATATTCTAAATGTGATGCGGAATAAAGCTCTTTTCACTTAAACATTCTTCATTCCCCTTTATCATACTGTGGCTTGTTTCGGCTCAGATTTTAATGCCGGGTTTCCTGTATAAGAAATAGGAGAGATTTTGCCGCATTTCTCCTATAATGAACGTTTGTGGCATAGTAAAGATTTGTATCGGTGTTGCATGACTGGGGGGGTTGGGGGGGCGGGGAAATTCACAAGGATTATCTTTGCAACTGCAGTAAAAATCAGCCCAGCAGAAAAAATTTCCTGTCTAAGGACAACAAGAGTCATTGCGATGTTTTTGATTTTTTTGCCGATTTCAGAGCATGACAGAATACACATGTTACAGTTACGAGGCCAAAGGTAATTACATGTGTGTTGCTGTTTTACCCCTATAATTTATTTCCATCTCGTACCTAAGAAAATTGTTATGTGATTAAAGTAAAAACGGAACAAGGGTATCGCAGTAAAAGAAACACATCAAAAGCTATTAGTGATTTTTTTCAGCGTCTTAATTGTATTCGATTTTGGGTCGAAGGTAAAATAGATAAGGTGAGTCATTTGGGTCCTAACGTTGTAATGGATGCTGACTATGAAGCGTGAAAACAGATCAGATGCCTGGCTCTGGTATAGTGGGATAAATCAAGCCAGAGATACTATAGAGATGAGTCTGCACCAGAAGCGCAAAGGACTTCCGTGCTGAACGGCCGCTGTAGGATTCTGCCACTCAAAACATCAGGACTGACAAGGTTTTAAATTTAGTCTTGTGGGTTAGTAGCTGTTAAGCTGTTGGGCCAACAATATTTTGGGGTTGCGTGAAAGACGTTTTGAGTCAGCCTCTACGTGCTTTTCAACCTTGATTAAAGGTTTTGCACCTTATCTGCCAAGACCGGCAGTCAATTGATGTCCCCAGACTTGCTAAGCCCCAGGAAAACAGAACTAAAGCACCAGAGATATTAGCCATTAGCATAATTTTAAAATCTCATTTTAAAGGCAATACGTGCTGATAACAGTACATCAGGATCTATGGCAGTTTTCAAGGAAACCTGGGAAGGCTTTAAGACAGAACCCTGAGGGACGCCTATTGAGTGTTGAGATGTGCGGATAGTAGGAATAACACCAGCTTCTAGGATCACTATACTGTCCCCTCCAGCTCCCTCACATCGTGCTTAGAGCTTCAGTGACTGTCGTCACATATGTTACATACAGAGACATATATAAGTGCCTGTCTTGCTAATGACACCACTGATATCAGTGCACTCCAGGGAAGACAATGGGGAGAGTCTCACCACATTTATTATAATCATGTGTCAAATAATAAGAGATACTAGCAAGTTGCTTTTGAAACATAGTATTGCCATCGTTGGCATAAGTTTCTTTAATTCGTACTAAACAGCTATTTGTGACATCCAGCGTATGGTTGAGCAGACGAGCAGCAACCAAAGAGCAAGCAGGCGGGCAAGCTGACGGGCAACTAGGTTTAATGGGGAGACAAAGAGGCACATTACAACAATGACCGACACAAGACTAAGTAGGACGTGGACTGATATACACTAAACAAGACGAATTAACAAGAAACAGCTGGGACCAATCGGGGAAGCACACGTGAATGATAAGAGGGCGTGGCACACACAAGGACTGGACACGCAGGTCATGACAGAACCCACCCCTAAGGCACGCACTCCGGGCATGCCCCAAGGGGAGCGGCGGACAGGACAAGACCGGGAACCAGACGAACCTGGAAAACAAAACGAGACGGTCACCGGGGCACAGGACCGAAACACAAAACAAACACAGGGGCAGCAGCTACGACAGAACCTGACATAGGAGCGGGAACGCAGACAAACAAACCAGAAAGGGCCACACGGAGGCAACACGACAGGCGGAATAAAAGGGCCGGGAGTGAACACGGGAGGCACAGAGGGATGAGGATCAGAGACAGGAGGAACAAAGGGACGAGGGAGACCAGACAGGAATGGACAGGGGACAAAGGGGATTCCGAGAGGACCCAGGTGGGTGAGGGAAGGCAGCCGGAGGGGCCGCCGGCGACAGGGAGGCAGGAGACAGACGGAGGGACAGACAGAGGGAACAAGGAGGAAGCAGGAGGGAACACCGGCGCAAGTAGGCAGGAGGAGGAAGCCGTGGCAGGTGATGGCACAGCTGGAGCCAGGGAAGGTGCCGTCCGATGCCCAGTCGAAGCAGGGGAGTCTGGAGGCAACCCGACGAGGCGCCGATGGAGGGACCACAGGTGAGCGATGCGGCACCGGAGGGGGACCCGGAGGCAACAGCCGAGCCGCCGCCACAGGACCCGTAGGCAGCCACCGTGCCACGGCCAGGGAACGAGCGGGCAAGCCAGGGGGCAGGGCGGGCGGGACCTGATCCGTGCGAAGGTGTCCCCTGCCCTTACAGGACACCGATGGCCCCCGTGGGGTTTAGGCCAGGCTCCCCCACGCTGGGGTGATGGTGGAAGAGTCCTTCCCCACCCGAGTCTCTGGGGCCCAGTAAGAAGATCCCCGAGGGGTCCCATTCGAGCTCCTCCTCCTCCACCAAGGGAGGAGGAGTGATGGCGAGGTAGTTTGGGACCTCCTCAGGGACAGGGGCCATCAGCTCTGTGGCAGGAACGGGAGCCAGCGAGACGGGCAGGACAGGCGGGGCCGGCGAGACGGGCAGGACAGGCGGAGCAGGGAGCTTGGGCGGAGAAGCTGCGGGCGGAGCAGGGAGCTTGGGCGGAGCAGCTGCAGGCGGAGCAGGAAGCTCGGGCGGAGCAGGGAGCTCGGGTAGAGCAGCAGCAGGCGGAGCAGCTGGTGCTGGTACAGGTAGGACGGGCAAGCTGGGCTGGACAGGCAGGACAGGAGAGTCGAACTGGACAGGCAGGACAGGCGTGGCAGCTGCAGCATCGGGCAGGACTGTGGCCAGAGCAGCTGTAGCATCGGGCAGGGCTGCGGGCAGAGCGCGGAACCCGCGGTATAGCGTCCCTTACCACGCTGGCCCCTTTATGGGCCAGGCATGCTGCCCGGAAGGTATAAGTCGCCAGGGGTGGCGGCATCTCATCGGCGGGGCTAGCGAGAGGTACGCTGGACTCGGCTGCGGGGAGAAAGCACACCCTCAGATAAATCGTCAGGGCATCTTCTTGCTCTCTGTCCCGGTGCTTCTTCTTTCTCCAGCTTCTCCGTGCGGGCTGACTCGGGGTTTCCCCAGAGAGGGTGAGTGGCCGGAGCCGTCTCTCCGTAACCCCTTCCACCAATCGCCGGAGATTCTCACGTACCATAGTTACAACCTGCGCGCCTGTGAGCGGGGTCATCTCCTCGAGGAGGAGATGAGGAGGACGTCATCTCCTCATGCTGGTGAGTGTCTGTAACCCGGAGTCCTCACGGACCTCAGATTGGGACAGCCAGTAAAGTACCTCTTGAAGCAGGACGAGGCGTTGGTACTCGATCTGCTGAGGTGTGTTGTCTTGGTTGGTCATTCTGTGACGTCCAGCATATGGTTGAGCAGGCGAGCAGCAACCAAAGAGTAAGCAGGCGGGCAAGCTGACGGGCAACGAGGTTTAATGGGGAGACAACAAGGCACATTACAACAATGACCGACACAAGACTAAGGGGGACATGGACTGATATACACTAAACAAGCTGAATTAACAGGAAACAGCTGGGCACAATCGGGGAAGCACACGTGAATGATAAGCGGGTGTGGCACAGACAAGGACTGGACGCGCAGGTCATGACACTATTGATCTAATTTCGAGTTTTCGAGACATCACTTTCGAATTTTCCGGCTCCGTATACCCCACAGCCGATGGCTGAACCAACAGAGTTCACAACCCGTTAAAATGAGATTTTGTATCCTGCAAAAGTACATCCAGATATCAGTAATTGAACTGAGTAATTGCATTGTCTCGCGGCTGCAGCTTTTCATCACAACGACGGGCCGTGTTGTGTTCCGATCACTGTAGAAGATTAAGGATTTTCATGAGACAAACAAAAAATAAACAGCTTTTTTTAGTGAAAGGAACCGGGACCTGCAGAAAGAATCATCCATTTAGAAAGGTCCGATGCCAGACCACATGTTGTTTTAAATTCGTTTCATCTTTGTGCCCAAACTGAGCTTATCAAAGCAGCCGATGCAGGACAGAGGTGGGGAGTAGAGAAGGACGGGCGGGGGGCAGAGTATAGCTCAGCGGGTCACGAAACTGTGTCCATGATTGGGAGGTTGTCAGTTCAAATCTCAAGGTCGGGAGAGTGATCTCACTACTCCACTTGCTCCAAAGATTGTCGGAACTCTGCTTTCTCAAAAAAATGTTTGTCCCTTTGGATAAAAGCATCTACCAAGTAGATGAAAAACCAGGATGATCAGAACCACTCATCAAAGGGAATCCAACCACCACCCTAGAGTATTATTCTTCCTAATCTGCTTCCTTCACCATTTTTGCTCCCCCCCCCCTCCCAAAATGATTAATTTTAGCTACTATCACCCCATGTTAGGGAACTGAGTTTTCAGCACATGTCATATTATCATGGCAGCAGACTGACAGAGTCGCAATCGATAGCAAGCAAACCAGTGTAACACTACACTCCGGCACATTCTGTTCACCTTCCGTGCTCCCAGCGCACTTGGTGCCAAGGCCAATTCCACAGAAGGGTGAAAACCTCACAGGCTTGTATCGGCGAGCTCACAGAGGTTTGCTTGTTCTGGAGGGGGGGGGCGTTCTTATGCCCGTCCCCGATCCTTCAGGATAGATTAGCGGCGACGGCATCATTTGGGATGACGCAGCACGCGCATCTCCGGCCCGTCGCAGTTCCCCCACGGCAACATGCAGGCCGGGATCCACTTTCACGTCATTTTTAATAGGAGGTGTCACTGGGCACAGTGATCCATTTTGCCAGACATGTGCAGGTTTGTTTTTTTTTCCAAATTCCTAAAAAAAACACATTAAAAAGAATTTGATCCCAATTTGCAGCAGAGTATGATAGCTAAATACTGAGGGGAAAAAAAATATATAAAAAATATTCTAGTGTGGTATACGTTCAATGACTTAGACCTCATCAGAACTGTTTGGAACGCATGATTAGATTTATCCGGGTGCCAAACAAAGGGAACATCATCCAGGCCATTTGTAACCATTTAGGTTTGTAAACAATCACAGAGGCCCTCCAGAGAATACCAATTGTTGCAGACAAGCTATTTGTTAGCCGGTTGGAGGACGGCCGCTCACTATTAGGTCTTTGTTCAGTTCAAATCGACACATTGCTGACCGCGTCCTCAGAGACCAACGAAGACAAAGAGCCTGTGCACTGCATCTGGCTCAGTTTTTGCTGGAAACATCTCTCTACGACTCCATCCAGCACCGAGGCCCGGAGCATTGAGGATTCACAAGGGCAGTGCCTCGTGATTCTTGAGAGGGGGGGGGGGGACCGGGAGCCAGATTCAACAGATTCTGCTAATAGGCTTGATCAGTTTGGTCCCCAGCCAAAGCTTTTCCTCACCTCAATCATATCCTTAGAAGGCTATCATCCTGGGGTGGGGGAATTGAGATCCAAATTGAGGCCAACGTATTATACGCCAGGATCACTAAGGTTTCTGTGAAGGTAGATGTTGGTGTGGTAGTCAGTACTTAACTGCTAGAAAATGTCTATGGAATGGTAGCTTTGGGGTGTTCTATAGAGCTTCACAAGAACATAGAATATTATCATAGACTATATCATGGGAAGACTCCACTACACTAGTACTGGATATATATGTTTTTAAACTGAAAAGCGTCCAACATGTTTTATAGCATCAAAAACAAGGTAAATGTTTTATTTGTAAGATAAACATGTACATTATACATGACATTATAAATGGCCATGACTCCTATTTATCGCATCCTCAGCACGAATAATCAGCAGTACTCAAACAGATAGAGTTGTCATTTTGTCATCTTTTGCCAAATCCTTGGGCTTTGAGCAGATGCCAACCAAGAAAGGACCTTTCACTGGTAAAAACGGCTGCCACAATACGTAACGTTCCTTATCTCCTAGCAACCGAAAGACCTGGGATCCCTTTAATTACAAATTACTGTCAGCCTCCAACTAATTGTAACGATCAGCCATAATAAATAGTGTTTGATTTAGAAAAATATGGGGAACAGTTACTTTTTTCCACAGTCAAGGGTTAAGTGCATGTGTGTCTTTGTTTCAAATTAAAGATTCGGATCATAAACTTTCGGTCACACACCAAGAATATGCATACATCTGAAGGCATCCATACATAATAAGAAATACTATAATTTTAGAATAATTATTTTGTGAAATTAATTATTTCTAAACTATAATTATATATACAGCTTAAAAACTATACTTAGAGACAATTACGGGATTTTACTTCTGCCACCTAATTTTGAAGCTGGTGAAATACTTCCTCCACTAATTAAAGGTTTGTGATAAATCATAAATGTATTCAGAATGAAAGAAATACCAACAGATACACAACTGAAGGTAAGCTAAGCTGAGCTGAGCAGCATCACGGAGAGTCTCATCAAAGGGCAGCATATCTAAGCGCAGCCATCTCAGTCAATCATCATTATCTCAGTCCTTCATAGTGACACCCGTATTTAATGGGTATGGCCAAACAAGCACTGCAGTGTATTACTAATTAGTCGCCTTAAATCACCATCAAGCTGAATAACAATCAACACCTGCTTGCATGTGTTCTTTGTCAACTTGTTTAGAGCTCAAAAAACAGCAAATTCAAAGACATTTAAGGTCTGATTTAATATATGATGTGACGGATTCATTTTGACACAAAAAAATATATGAAATAAGTTTTAAAATCACCATCTAAATCATTTTACATGAATTTCCATAGTTTCCCTTGTACTTGCATCTATTATATCCATGATAAATGGATTCTGTAATATCTTCTACTATATTCGAACATCACCATCTCCTGTCGCCGTCTCCGAAGCCTTCGCCACCTGAGAAACATGTCAAGCATGTTATTAGAATGAAAAACTGAGTGCAATGTGAGCGTCACGCAAATGTGAACGCTAATAAAGAATTAAAGCAGCACGCATTGCATTTGATGTTAAATATTACCAGGCGAATGAGCCGTCAAAATTGAAATTCATTCAGACGATAACAACGCAACTTTAATTGCACGAAAGGAACACAGTTGCTGGCACTTCGAACGTTCAAGTTAAATGTATTTCTCTCCCCCACCCCCCACTCCCCCAACATTTTAATATATTCAGGAAATAGAGAGCTCTTTCAGCGTGATGTGAGGGTTGTGATTGTGCGTATGCTCCCTTTTCTTTACTCTCTCGGTGCTCCCCCAAAGTTCACGGACTCGCTGATGGCAGAGGGGGCAGTCGGATCCGCATTACGAAGAAAGCGCGGCGATCGGACAAGCGGGAGAGCGTGGCCGGTGAGGCTCTGGGGTGACAAATTATCGCGTCGCCTAAACACGGCGTCGGAATCACGCGGTGTGAAAGAACATTTTATTCCAGCGATTTATTCAGCATCGCTCATGCTCAAGGTTGGCTGAACCCCTGCATCTCTTCGTTATATTGCGGCAGACTTGTGTTTCAGAGAGGTGATCTACACCTTAAATATCAATCCGGCTGCACGACTTGGGGCACCAAAATTACTGCTCAAGGATAAAGACAGCTGGGGATCGTGTAGGTCCTGCCTCTGCATGCACGACATCCTCGGTCTTCACCATCAGAGAATCCAACCTCATCCTTTGTAACCAGTCCATTCTGACCAGAGACAGACCAGATAATAAGAACCTCTTCTATATAACATGCCACAGTTACATTTATTTTTTCAGCAGAGGGTTTCTATACAAAGGTACAATTTACAAAGTAGGGTCAGCTCCTCCTAGAGCAAGTGGGGCTTGAGTCTCTTGCTCAGGGGGGACATTGCTCTGCCAGCCATGGGGTTTGAACCAAAGATCTTCCGATGATGGGCATGGAATCCTAACCTGCTGACTCATGCACCGCCTCCCATGAACCACAACCAATGTAGGTGTTATTATTATTATTATCATTATTATTATTATTATTATTAATAATATTAGTAGTAGTAGTAGCACCATAAAGCAAGCACAGTGGATCAAGCTCTTTTGCTTTTCATTTTATGCTTCTGGTATAGCACATCAAAAGAAAATCTACAAACGGGACTGAGAACAGAAGTCGGAAATCCATGGCTGTATCTCACAACTCTACGCCTCCTGGCTCCACAACATTTGACTTCCTAAGAAAAGACCATCAGCCGCTATTGAAAATCAGGAGAACTACTGAAAATACATATGTTCAAAATGGTTTTTTTTTTCCCAAATAATGACAAACTGGTAGGAAAATGTGTCTGCCTGAATTGGCCGCCGTCCTCTTTTTGGATTTGCTGCCAACAGCTTGACGATGTGGCTTTTCGGGTGTTTTCATATGGGCCGTGCTCAATTCGCCATCATTTGCTAATAATTGTTTTCTCTTGTGCATGAAACAGTTGGTCTGAGAGCCGTTGACTCATTAACAGTATTCAAATCCCAGGCCAGTGATTCCTTCAAATGCTGTTTAGCGCATACTGGTGACATTTCTCTCAGTTATGAGATCGTCAGATACTTTGGATGACCTTCTCTGACCGGTAAAACGCGCATTGAAGAAGGACAGCCATAAATATATTTCAGATATTGATTGGCCTCCTTTTGTGGGGTTTTTTTAAAACAGGACAGAGGAAGACTAATTAGCTTTGCAGTGATGATTATTCACATTTATTGAACAGATACTTTTAACTTGTTTTTTTTAAGTGACATGCGCCTGAGGAAGCAGGCTCGGACAGATTATGGAGATTAAGATTACTTTACTAGCCCTGGGATTTAAACTAACAACCATCCAAACACAACCACAGCACCCAAACCAACTGAGCCACACACTAACCTCATCACCTGACCTGAGACAGACAGATTGCCATAGGCGCAATCGCCTGCCTCGCCCACTTGCAGACACAATGGAGTGCATTGATTGGTTCTCTCCTCACTAAGTACCAACCCCATTGCAGGAGATGTCCAATCAGAACAATCCGTCTGAGTTTACACTGTAAACTCTATGCCCTGTCTCCCTAATGGACACTATCTGAAGTGAAAAACAGGACAGTTTTGGCAGTCTGTGCCCACTGTTTGAAAAACACGAATAACAAATACCGGGCAATGTGAAAAACAAACACTCAGGAATGAGTCAATATCATGACTCTGGCTGAACAAAATGATGATATTTATAAGCCAGTAGCTTTTCTGCTCCTGGCCTGTGATGTAAAGTGTTTATTCTAGACTCTGGAAGCTATATTAGCCTTGGTCTGTGCCTCTTGGTTTGGGTGCTGAATGGTCTTTTCAGGAAGGAGGGCCGCAAAACTGTCCAAAACATCACACTGCGCTTTTCCTGAACTGCTGCCC
The DNA here is from genome assembly GCA_026779605.1 of Mormyrus hasselquistii. Classification (NCBI taxonomy): domain Eukaryota; kingdom Metazoa; phylum Chordata; class Actinopteri; order Osteoglossiformes; family Mormyridae; genus Mormyrus; species Mormyrus hasselquistii. Next base: position 199,264 of record JAODKE010000038.1, on the reverse strand, counting down.
TTGATTAGCACCAGCTCTGCACACAGTACACAGTGTCCTGGGCACCTTCCCTGAGTCGTGTTATAAGTGAGCCCTCCTTGACGCCCGTCTGACATCGGGCTGACGTAATGGTGACTTTATTTTCTCCGACTTGTCTGCTTATTTTTTAAAAGAGGAGGCACTTTCTGGGCAGGAGGACTTGGTCAGAGTGATCTCAGGCAGCATTCATCCGTGGGCTATGGAGTCTGTATTTCCTGTTGGCCAAAAACCACCACCCACCGCTCCCCCAGGCCTCCGCCCTACTGCTCGCGGCCCCAGGCACTTCATGTACACCGCACCCCCTCGAGACTGGCTCTGCCTCCGGACGCAGTGGTGACATGGAACTCCCTGACCTACTTGCGCCGCTGGTGAGGTTGAGCAACATCAGTGGCTAAGAGGTCCCTGACCGCCCTGCACTTTTGGCGCATTTCCACGCGACTAGACATTTTCTCAGCAGAAATACAAATAGTGCCCCTCCCATCCGTCCAGATTCCTGTAAACAGCCTGCTGCATTCGTCAGGCGCTCACTGAAAGTCTAGGAACTTTTTCCTAGAGCCTTATGATTTCCTCTAGGTGGTGTGTAGAATCCCCCTCCAGTGGGTAGGATCTCTCTCCAGTGGATAGAACATCACTCCAGTGAGTAGGATCTCCCTCCAGTGGGTAGGATCTCTCTCCAGTGGGTAGGATCTCCCTCCAGTGGATAGAACATCACTCCAGTGAGTAGGATCTCCCTCCAGTAGATAGGATTTCTCTCCAGTGGGTAGGATCTCCCTCCAGTGGATAGAACCTCTCTCCAGTGGGTAGGATCTCCCTCCAGTGCATATGATCTCCCTCCAGTGAATAAGATCTCTCACCGATGGGTAGAATCTCCCTCTAATGGGTAGGATCTCTCTCCGGTGGGTATGATCTCTCTCCAGTGGGTAGGATCTCACTTTGGTTGGTAGGATCTCTCTCCAGTGACTAGGATCTTTTGAAAGAAAAGGGATTGCTTCTCCATTCAAGTCTTTGCACGTGCATGAGTTTGTGTGTGCAGAGTATGCATTCAAAAGCACACAATCTAAAGTTTCAATTATTAGATGAATTATTAGATTTCAGAATTGAGCAGGATAAAGAATATATGAATGTGGTTTGTGGTATTGCTATTAATCTGGACGGCGCAGTGCTGCCTCCTCTGATGCTCTAGAGAACTCCCCACTACCTCCTCCGTCTTTTGAAAAAGTCCCATAACGAATAAACTGTCCTGGGCTCCAGTGAATTTACCACCCCGCCCCCACCCCACCCCTCCCCCCCCCCCCCCACCCCCCCCCCACCACCACCACCACAACCCCT
>JAODKE010000038.1:180349-191429 GCA_026779605.1 Mormyrus hasselquistii | reverse complement strand
AACTATAAAACCGATTGGCCGTGCCTCTTCCTGCAATCTGTGGGCCCTCCCTGGCTCCTCCCCCATCCTCCTGGCGCCTCCCCTTAACCACCCCCCCCGCCCCCTTCCCCCCCGGCCCCCCCAGGCCCCCCCCCCCCCCCCCCCCCACTATCACTCTAATTTTAATTAATTTTACCGGCCACTGTCGTGGAGAAGAGCACAAGATGAGGAAAGTAGTTCCTCTAATTAGTCACAGAGAAGCACCGGCTGTAATCTCAGGGAGGATCAAAAGCGCCGGCCCACGTGAGTCGGTGTGAGGGCTGTGTGGTGGCTCTGAGCACCCAGGGCTACGTCACCCACTTTCCTGCTTCCTCCAGCCTGAAGGCGTGGGGTACAGACCCCTTCGATTGTTACAAGGGGAGCAAGACAGCATCACTTTGGGCTTGAAGACCACCATGCCTCTAGTGTGAGCTGAGAAAAAATGATTGATTATTATTATTAATTGAAACAAGCTGACATAATGCCTCACAGTGAATCAGGAGAGTGAATCAGCTGTCTTGCTTTTCAGTTAATGATTCTGGCATGGTGCAGTAAAAACAAAATTCACGACAGAGAAAAGGAACTCCAAAATTCTGGGAAGGAAGTCTTAAAATCCAAGGCTGTATCGCACAGACCCTCAGTTTCCTTCTGTGTCCACTTCCACCTTTAAGTAAAATCATCATCTGAGAAAAAATGGTGATGATGATGATGGCGATGGTGGTGGCTGTTATTTGATCCCTTTTGTTTGACCCCTTTTGTTTGTTCTTATTTTTATAATCGTTGTTGTTGTTGTCGATACGGCGGCTGAGTGGGTAGTGCCGTTGCCTCACACCTCCATTTGTGGACTTGAATCCCACGTCTGCCCTGTGTGTGTGGAGTTCTCCCCGCATCTCCCTGACTCGCGAGTTTCCTTTGGGTTCTGCACTTTCTGCAAAGATGAGCAGTTGGGTCAATTTGCGTCCCTAAATTGCCTGTAGTGTGAATGCCCCACATCCCGTCCTAGGGTGCGCCCCAGCCATCTGCCCTCTGTTGCCTGGGATTGGCTCCAGACCCCCCGTGTGCCTGTCTGCCATAAGTGGTTAGAAGCGGGCAAAGAGAAGCATTTAAGAGAACCAGACTTCCATAGCTTGGCTCGCCTGTTTTCATCCAGGCACGACACTCCCTGCGTACATAGCGACCTATTTTAACAGCCTCCATATTTGCGCGTCTGGGTCTGCCACGCCGCAGGAAATGCGGCCCGTCCTCAGTGCAGGATTCGTGTCGGACGTCAGACGAGATAACGACAGAGCCGGCTGCTGTCATGGCTTCTGCGATGCTTTTTCCCCAGGCGTTAATTAACAGTGGAAGCGAACAGGGTGCACCTACCCTGAAACCACCATCCCAGAATCCCAATCGCAGAGCTGTCTCACTATAAAAGAGGCGTTCGGGTGTGGTCAAGCTGGAGTACGAGAAAGGGCATAGGGCTTGAGTTATAGAACCTAAATGGATTCTGCACGCGGAGATTCGCCTACGAGTTTCCCCGCTGTGACGGCCGGCATGAAATTTTGAACCCTCCCCCAGGAACTGAAGATGAGCGTATGAGACCAGGGAGGCTCTATCGCTGAGCTGTAGCTGTCATCCGTCTCGCGCCGTTCTGTAACGTGACAGGGTGACACAGAACCGGACGTCAACACCTTATCGTCAAAGCGGCACGCATCCCGCTCATGGGCTGAATGGAAGCCTTCCCTCACATTCGGAATGCTGGCCATGTCACCAAGGAGGAGGGCATTCCTTGGGATCGCTCTGTGTTCTGGTGGAGCGTCTCCAGTCAACAGCGCGAGCACTACATCATTATCGTGCTCGGACTGACGACGGCGAGATGGCAGGGCCCCAGCGCTCATTAAAAAAGAAACCTGTCTACCGCCTAGACATCACCTCGCTTTGCCTTCCAAATCCATCATCGGCATGTCCTCCTCGAAACACCGTCGCAGCATAGAAGACGCCCAGGGGAACTTAAAGTTACCACAGCTGTCTCTCCAGAAGATCTCTGAGCTCTCTGTTACCTCTGCCCTCCCCTCCTACGTGTGTAAATGAGGATAGGTGACACTCTCTGGGGTGATTCTAGGATTTTTTCTTTAAAGATGGCGGATACGAGGGGTCACAATACATACAGAAGGGCTGACCTTATCATTAGCCAATGATGTGTATTGAATTGGTGAGTGACAGGGGAGGGGACACCTCGGTGACCAATCAGCTTTCAGCTGGGGGCCGGCGCTCCTGGGCATTCTATAAGTAAAGATGCTGGCTGTTGAGCCCTGGATGTTACTCGTTGCATGTAAGAAGTTAGCGTGAAGCCTTGCTTACCTTTACCGAAGCACGGTGAAGCACAGGTCTTACCCAAAAGAACCATTTTCTGGTACAGCATAAGTTCGGCGCGTGAGTCAAAACGATCAGTCAAGCCATCAATCAGAGCAAACAATGCCGGCTGATTTACTCATTTCAAAGGTGCATCATCCAACAATGCAGGGACACTTTGATGCTGGCTTTCCAGGATGGTGGCGGGGGGGGGGGCTGGCTGGTAGGGAAGTCATTTACACAATTGCACTTGTTTTCTCCTGAAACTCTTATCTCCCTCTGCCTGATGTTCACTCTTACCCGAGGTTCAGACAAAATGATGGGTTGTGATTTAGGGTACCGCACACACGCACGCACTCGTGCGTGAGGGAATTATTAAACTGTCACCTGCTGCAACATGAACACGGGGCTACGCATGTTGCGTGAGTCAGTGTAAAGGTTAGTGCCAGGTGTCACTGTAGCATAACAGCACATTTGCAAGCTTACCTTTGTGGCATATGAGAATAGCAGTAACATAATGGAAAGACATTGTAGCATACAGTCCAAAATAATACCAGCGCTGTCACAATGCAAACCATTATAGATCAAGGCTTTGAGGACCACCGTAGCAACATAGCATATGACAGGCGTCAAAACGCGTTTCTAGCAGTGACATGTGTAGTATAGCATAGATTTGACTCAACATTTAAATAATTCCACAGACCAGGAGAATATTCCGTTAGATTTATGTGTAATGCAATTGAATGATTGCCATTAGGATTTCAGAAAATAATCATGTAGTTTCAATTATCAAGACTCATTAAACAAGTGATTGTTTAAATCATGCGTGCATTCAGACTTTGGAGAAGATATACAGTCATTAAATTAAACAGTAGTCATTAAAAAAGCATAAGTCAAATGTGATATAAAATCTGGACACTAATATTTCTGTTATTCAATAACAGAGAATAAAGCAGCTTTTCTCTAAATTCCCATCATCGCAAAACATATATATAATGAGAAAAAAATTGATATTTAGCAATAGCAGTTTGCTGACAGATTCATTTTAGAGTCTTAGAGAAACAAAGTAAATTGAATTGCGAAGGATGTGGCTCGATGATAAAAAATAGGCACTCCTATCGGCTAAATTGCTTAAATTATTGAATTTAGCGAGCACAGAATTAATAACCAGCAGAACTGTGAAGGGTGGTGAGAGACAAAGAAAGAGAGAGAGAGATACTAGGTGTCACCAAAGCACCTAGGCTCAGAGCGAAGAACGGCTGCATGTTACTAACCACACTGCACTATGTGCGGTGTGACTGAGGCTCTTTGCTAACAGCAGGTAAAAAGAAAGCCACTCATGCACTATGGAATTCTGTAATGATCGACCAGTGTACATTCTGAATATTTTTTTATTTATCATTTCAGTTTTACTTTATTGGAAAGATAACCGACAAGTGTAATGATAAGTTTATCGTCAAATAATAACTTCTTGTTACCCCTCCTGATTGGGGGTCCCTGGAGCCCGTCCAGGCCGTATGGGATGCCAGTCCCTCACAGGGTCCACACACACACACACACACACACACACACACACACATACACACAGCCCATGGGAAAGTCAGCGATTAGCCTGTTAGCATGTAATAGGACTGTGGGTGGAAGCCCATGTGACCCACTGAGGCACCCTGCCACCGTTAATAATAATAATAATAATAATAATAATAATGATAATAACAGCAGTGGAGAGTGGTATCAGTGTTAAACGGCACTGGTTCAGTAACTGGTAATCGCTCCCTGTCTGAATTTCCTTCCCAGAAGAATGGGATTTTGGTCCTTTGAGGGGTGTTTTCTAGAAGAGGATACTTCCTCAATGTGTTTTCTATTAAATATATAGGTCAATACACACGCGGGACAGATGCAGCCATACGCGTATTATGGAAGCGAGGAAAGAGCGAGTTTTATTATTTCCGTGCTGGTAGGTTTGAGCGACACACAAGGCAGTGGCTGCTCTCTTTAATGAGCAAAAAAAGGGTTAATGAGGGTGAGGCTGCCTGTTCTGCTGCAGTACAAACACCAGTGCCTGCCCTGGACCTCACTTCCCAAAAACCTGGCTTCCACTGAGGGGCCCCCGCTTAGGGGCCCCACTCGAGGCCCCCGCGCTGATAAATGCCCTCCCCAGAGTGCCGGGGCCGAAGCTGAGCCTGCCAAATTCTCACACAAGATGCACGAGGGAGGTCCGCGTTCCGAACACCCGTGGCGGCCATGTTATTTTCACAGAACGGATTGGAACTGTCATCACAGCGCTATGTGTGTGTGTGGCGGGGGGAGGGGATATAAAATGCATTCTCAGTGGCCACTATCATTTTAATGGGGGTGGGGGTGTTTAATAAATATCTGTGAAGACCTCGGACAGCCGGTTGGAGCCAATGCGGGTGACGTTTCAAGCTCCAGGTTATGGTAATGAGGGTGTCTTTTAGCATGGGCAGTGTGCCACCTGCCACTACAATAAACATGGCATTACAATAGATTAATAAAGAAATATAAATGAGGTCAGGGCACCACCCAGCGCCGTGGTAACGCGCTATGGAAGCAGACGTGTGGAGAAGGGGCAATGGAGTCAGAGCTGAAGGAGACGGGACGTGTGAGCAGGGCCTGCGACATTTCTAAAATGATCACTATGTTTAAAACAATACTGAGGACTTATTACCATTTAAATGTGCTATTAAGTGGATTTATAAGATACCGTCCTTCTGTAAATGCGACAAATAGGCTTTTAAAAATGGGGAGTGGTTGCTAGGCAACAGAAAACAGTTCTCGCATGGCTAACAGGAGCCAATGCTAAACTGGCTAGCTAACCTACATGCTACTCCTGATATTTCAAAAATCTCATGCCAGAATGAAAGAACTGTTGAGTTTCGCTCGGCTTGTGGTAAATGGGATTTCTGGTGGAGTATTTGGTCATCAAGAATATCTATCGTGTTTCCCTTCAAAGTTCGACGTCTGTGATTTATTCTTGCTCGCGGACGTAATTTCCCATTTTGACAGATGAATCTGACGTAGATTAAGTTCTCACTAGGATGCAATGAAGGTAATCAATTAGAACTACACGTTATGTCGTATACTTTTTTGCGTGGAAATTATTAATGCAAAGGTTTGGTGGTGTGTCTGGTATTGTGTCAAAGTTGTATACGGCTTTTATGCATAGCCAGATGGCTGAATTAGCCAGCCAGTGACAAGGACTGGAACAACAGTTTGCATATGTGTTCGAGGGCAGTAATTGCGTGAACGCCCATCTGCAGCTGACAGCATACTAGAAGATGACAAGTCAAACAGCACCCAAATTTCCAGAGAGCGAAAACATGTGACTGCATTTTCCGATGGGCCTTCCAGAAATTTCCCATGAAAGCTGTGAATTAAACGCAGAAGAGTTTGTCATTCTGAGGATGAGCATTGGCTCTGATCCAATCAGGCACTTGCAGCCAGGCTAAGGTGTAGGATGTCACCTTCACTGACAAGGGTGTGTAGCCTTAAAGATGCTCCCGCTGTATTTTTCATAATGAGCACCATTATTTTTCCTGGTTGGTACCACAGCTGCCTCGATATGAAGCTACACAACCGAAAAAGGTGAACATCTCCTCCGGCTGCAGTAAGGAGCGACGTAATTAAGGTAGCCATCATGGTCCCCCGTTGCCTAATAATTAATGAGAACCTGACAAGATGCAAGATCACTCAGCACAGCCAATTAAACTTGCTTTACCTGAGCTGGCTCCCCTTAAGAAGATAAACGGGCTTAGACATCCTGAAAGACACTAAACCCACCTGAATTTGACTCATTCAGCTGTGCTGCTGGCCAGCGGCAGGGTCTATTTCGCAGTTCCATGGTTAGTGATTTCGAAATTGGTTTTTTTTTTGGGGGGGCAGTAATGAGCCTTAAAGTCTAGCGACATGTAGACACTGAAACGCCAGAAGCAGAGATCCCAAGACCTTCCCTGCCACCCTGAAAAGAAAATTCGAGAATCATTATTGATAGATTATCAAGCTTTTTGATATCAAGCTCCTACAATGATTGTGGTCTTAAAGTGTCTTACAAAGATATGAGTGATCTAAACTATTTACTTCAAATACCTCCAGCATTTCATAAGTAATACTTCCTGGCAAAGGGGCCACCCAGCACTCGAGTCAAATATTAGTGATTTGCAATTGCATAACAATCTGAGATTTTAAAGCAGTTTTTGAGCACTATAGCAGGAGAAACATGCTTGATGTACTTGATAATCTATCCATAATAGTATTAATTCACCATTCTATCCATCTACCCATCCATTCACTTTCAATAACCTTTTCTAATTCCTGCTGTCACTATTATTAAGCCCCTCGATGCCATATTTCTGTTTCAGGCATTTCTTCTACATTTATTCCATAAGGACCTACTTCAACAGCACCTAGTCTTATGTCTGCTGTGGTGTTTGTCAGTGCCTTTGTCTTGTGTTTTGAGGTCCAATTATGTTGGATGTTATATGTTACTGACTAGATAAGGATTCCTATGGACTCATGTACCAAAGACAAATAAACTGAATCTTGAATTCTTAAATTTGTGTTTGTAAGGATGAAGAGTGGAGAAAGATGCACAAACTACCAGCATGGGGAACATTAAACTCAGCAACCCCAGCGGTGACATCACTCTGTAAATAAATAGAAATCTTCCCTCGAGATAGCTATCCACATTCCTCTATCATTATTTGTGAAACGGCGAAGGCGTGTTGCCGACTTTTTATGGCCAGCCTGGATCAATTTTCGCAGCACGAGACGGTTTCCGCTTGTCATATCCGGCAAATGCAGAAAACCTGACAACGATTCGCAGAGCGAATGTAAATCAAACTAATACAGATCCACTGTGCATGTCGCTACATACGCGTCCAATTAGCGGTAATCAACACTGTCCGCCTGCAGGAAGGTGTACTCTCTCTCCTCCCTACACCATGCCGCGTCGGCCTCCGAAAGCTGAACACGAACTCAAGGCAACAATAATTGAGAACTAGAAAAGATTCTGCTGTGTCTGTGAAACATGGTGCTTTGGTGATTGACAGTCCCTTTTTGTTAATGATTCAGCAATTCAAGGTGAGACAAAGACATTCTGGTAATAATACGCCCTTAAATTACAGAATGAAGAAACAAAAAACTTCCTGGGGCAAAAAATAAACATTCATAAAGATGAGTGATGGCACAATTCAGAATCTCTTGTCAAGCATTCTCAGAATCAGCTGATCCTCTTGCAATTAGATGACATCGGCTATTTAGACACTGGCGTCGATAACTGCAGGTTTTGGCCTGTGAATCTGGGAGTCTGTGAGTCTGGGTTACATTTCGAAATGGGAAACATGAGGCAAAGCTGAAATTTATAATCGATTGTTGTGACCTGATGTGAATTAGATCTTCCTCTCTACCTGACAGAAGCAGCAGAATCCTGGAGGAAAAAATGCAGGAAATGTCCTTTACCTGATATGTTCAATATTAGGAACTTCTGATTCAAACTTTTGAGTCTCAGCTGCCGTGCTTCACAATAATCCCACGGGAAAAATTGTCGTCATTGTAGCATAGATAAGTTCCCCAGTGACAGTTTCTTCTGCTTTTCTAAGCTGGCACCATTTGTCATTGCGGGGAGTTTGGGGGGGCAGGTTTTGTCATGACTCTGGGTCTGTATCTCTCCGCATCGATGGAGTTCCACACCAACAGCAAGACAGCTCATTCTGTGTGTAGAGCCATCTAGGCCGTCCTTTAAATTCAGCACATCGCTGGCGACTGTCGTAGTTCCCAAAGGGGAAGGAAGAAAAATCAGAAAAAGTCAATACTTTTAAAAAAGACACATTTAAAAGCCTTTCTCCTGAATTAATCACAAGAAATGTTTCACGTTCACAATGTAGAAAAACGAGTGACTTTCTTCTTACGGAACCAATGAACAATAAGTAGACTTCATTACCTAAGTCTTGTTTTATGTACAGCACTATTTTTGTTAGTTCCAGCAAGATGTGACATCCTATTCAGATGTTGGTGCAGTATTCAGATGTTTGCTTTTTATGGATTTTAGCGATGTGGCTCTTGCCCTTTGGCCTAAATAATGCACCAACCTACATGTTCTTTTTGCTGGGGCATGTCTGTTATCTCCCATCTCCACAAAAAAAAAAAAAAAAAAAAAAACACAATTCGATTTGAGGTCCACTGAAAGCTTGTGAAGGAGGCTCTGAAAATGGAAGGACATTAAAGGTTTGTTCTAGCAAAAAAAGGGGGTGTTTCTGGACAAGACGGCCATTGTGCTGAGAGTGGAGGGTGAAGGAGTGACGTGATGCAAGCTGGGATAGGAGAGCCTCTTGGGTGGCTGAACTCAGCCCCGTTACTATGACACCCATAGCATTTGTGGATATTTACAGGATCTGTTGTGCGCTGTGGATGGAGTGTTCAGAATGAATATTTATGTCATCCTAATAGGTTGTTTTCATGTTACATTAACTCAATTCAAGGTCAATTGTTTAGGTCACAGACCAATTCAGGAGTTGGATTTGTTTGAACACTTAAAAAATCTTAATATCCTAAACCCACGGAGACCTGTCCCACCTTGGATGCTAATAATCTAAGAATAGATTATTCTCGGTAAAACACAACACAATGCTCTAATGCTTAATAATTTCCCTGTCCCTTTGGAATAATGGTAACTTCAACAGATCAGGGAATATATTACACTGTAATATGTATTTATCATTAACATGGGTCCTGTGATCTTCAGGCTTTTCAATGGACTTTGACACAATATGTCATAACTTTCATTGCTTTCAAAACAAAATCCTTGAAATTTAATCCAGTTTCTTCACCTGACAAAGTGTGAAAATGGGTCTAATTTTTTGCATTTCATTATTACCAGGGTAATGCTCTGCCCCCTATCTCTCCATTATGCAAAAGGCAGCTGGCTTAATTAAACAGCTAATGCCTTTCTTCAGCGCTGGAAAAGGCCACTCGCAAGACACGTATGTTTCGGACAAAGCCTGCGATTTAATGCGTCTGCGTCTTGCGACATGACAAAAAAACGTCTCCGCTGGCAGAAAGCACTTCTGCACACCATGGCCATGAATCCCTGTTCATAATTTGAGAAAATGACTTCTTTTGTTTGAGATCTAATAGAAAACGGACATTCTGTGTAATTCTGAGTTATCTGCCTGCATAAAACCTCTAGTGTTTGCACTGCTGTTGCAAAATAAACCAAAGCTTTACTTTTCTAATGTTTTATTATTTATATAATCTATCGCTACATGCACTTATACGGGTATCCAGGGACAAAAAGTGTGATGAGTTACGGTAATAAGATAAGGATTTGGATAAATATAATTCTGGGATGTGATATATCATTGTTTTATTGTGTACTATTATCCGAATGGAAAGCATAATAAGATGTTAATCAGAGAAATAAAGTCGTGTATGCGCAGTATAATATGCTTCTCTTATCAGAATGTTCGGCACAAGTCTGGCCCTGAGGTTTCCAAACAACAACAGCTATCGCAGTATTAAAAATTCAGCTTTAATATTCATAATCAAGACTGCTGAAAACAGCAAATAAACAGGGCTCTCTTGTGCCCTGTACGCTGTACGTCTCGCTGCAGCTCCATGCGCTACAAGGGAGCTTCTGCAGGACTAATCAAGGGGAACGACGCGCGTTCATGGGCCCTTTGGTTCTTATAAGAGAGGAGAAATGGTCGTGTAGTAGAAAAGGGGGCAGAGGGGGTGGGAAATGCAGCATTTTGTGCAAGAAGGTACTGAGCACTTCTGCTCCTCCTGATCAGTGAACAGTCCCCCTCTGGATCAGTGCTGATGGTGGCCCAGCTAAGGGTGGCCCGGCTGAGGGTGGCCCGGGTGTCGGAATCTGCCAGGGGGTTTCCGTTCCTCCTCTCAAGCCGAGTCGGCTCCGGCCCGCATGAGCCTCTGGCCCCGCTGATCCCATGGCGCCGTCCTCTTCCGCCATGCGGCGATTTCGTGTTGCCGGTTGCCACAGTGACTGTTACTCGGCTGTTAGCGAGGCAGTTGCTGTTGTTGGAGTGGGTGTAGCGAAAGAAGATGCCTGCTTTCTAAGAGTGATTTCAGGCCGACTGGCTGTACTTACAGACTTTGGCACAAGATGGGGGGGGGGAAGGGGGTTTACGGCTTGAATGCAAATTGCTTTTGGCACTTTGTGGCGGATTGGCACTTTCTCACCGTTCCCTTGACCATTTCTGCCCCTTAACAGGAGATGTTTTCATCTTTCTTCTTGTGTAAAACCCCCATTTGCAACATCCCTCCTTTCGGTCCCTAGACCACTTGCTTGGGTGAGGCGCAAGGGGCCGGATTGTATGTGAACTGAAAATTCACATATGCATGAGAGAAAGGAACAGGATACAGATTGTCGGTGGGAAACGGAAGGGCTTGCAGGATGATGAGCATGTGCCTGCAGGATGGGGAGGGGTCAGATGAAGTCACATGACCAGCCTGTTCTGTCACCTGAACCTGAAAACCAATCATATAAAATTCATGTCTGTTTTGTTATCCTTCCCCAAACAAAAGTCTGTTGTTTCATTTATATTTACATTTACATTTACGGCATTTGGCAGACGCCCTTAGCCAGAGCGACTTACATAAGTGCTTAAGACTCTGCTATAATTTTCCTCAATACTAGCTCAGTCGAACCAAGGCTATGAATACCCGCGATCTAACACTCTGTTGGGAAAGT
>JAODKE010000038.1:165261-180249 GCA_026779605.1 Mormyrus hasselquistii | reverse complement strand
ACATTAAGTGACTCAGCTGTTCGGACATCAAGGGGGAGTTCATTCCACCAACTTGGTGTCAGGACAGAGAAGAGCCGTGTCTTCCTTGTGCCTTGAGTGGTGGTGGGACGTATGTATATCCTATGTACTGAAGCCAGAAAACTTACTTTTTATTAAATCCCTGTTCCGCCTTCCATTCCCCACGCACGGTTCTGTTTGCCGCGTTCATACGGTACCTGCATTGTTGCGGTTAATATATTTTGGTGGGATCATCCGGCGCTGCGGCCGAGATTTTCCATTACAAGCTCTACGTAAGTCAGGAACAGCCCTTTCCTCATCTCAGGATTAGGATCGTGACAGAAAACCAGGGTGTAACTTTTGATATGAATTGCAGTGCAGTGATGGACCAGGTATGGATGCAAAAGGAGGAGAGAGGAAGAGAATGAGCAATATAAATGGATGTCTCCCTGCCTGCTTTGTTATATGTCAGCAGGCTGGCTGATTTATAAAGCAGAAGGTCACAGAGAAGGAAGAAAGAAGCAAGTAAAAGAAAGACATACACTGTCTATAGCGAGACAACATCAGTTCCACCAGAGTGACCTTTAAGAGTTCCAAATGTATGTGCTGTATCAGTCAAATCTATAAATGGAGAAATCTATTTTTTTCCCACTTGTGCTAATAGCATCTTCCAGAAAATGCGGTTTTGTTGACCTTCTCTGTTTCACTCCTCACAAAACTGTGCCCAACATACAGTAGGATCTGAGCTCATATTCCTGGCCACAATTTCCCTCTATAATAACATTGGAAAGGTGTCGTTTTTGATTTATCTCCAGTCGCTCTGGGGTTTCAGCCACCGCCATAAGGGGCTGGGTCTTATCGTAAAATTCGCATCACATTCATGTCACATGTCACTAGATTTCTGGCAGAAACGCCCCAGGCGGTGTTGTCCATGACACAGGCTAGGAGCACAGCTTAAACAAATTGCCCCCCCTCCCCCCCGCCACTGCCACCGCCGCTGCAAATAGCCTTTATGCCGGATCGTCGTTCGGCTGGAAATGCCAGTCTGAGAGAGAAACACAGCTAAATACATCTACGACTCATTAGGGATCGATTACATCCCTTCTCTTGTGGTATCAGGGCTATGTTTATGGAGACCAGACCCCACCACCCCGAATGAGAAGATCAGGGCTTCTTGCCAAGCTGTCAAGGTAGGGTGCTTTACCTTTTTTGCCCTGAGTAATCACGCAGCGCCAGTCTCTCCCCACCAAGTGTTTCTCATAGGCCTCATTTGCCTTAGGTCAGTGCTCCCCAGCCCAGTCCTGGGGGATGGCTTTGCTCTCTCCAAGCTCCCTAGGACTGCACTGGGAAACACTGCCTTATGTGATATTTACATGCGGCCCTGGACGTATCCAGACACTTTCTTTCTGGACCATCCTGGACTCTGAGCATTTGATATGGGAAACAAGCCAAGCCATTAGTTTAACAGCCATTTACACAGAAAGGTATGTCTCTCTCAAAGTAGTATGCATCTTTAATGAATAGCTAAAACCTAATCAGATAAGAGTTTATAAGAGCCCCTCCATAAATGTATTTATTTATTTTTGGAATCCTTCTGATGTTTCATTGCCTGCAGCGAAGACAGCTTGCATGAATATTTATCACAGAGTAACTGAAAGGCACTTAACGCAATAGGTAGTAATACGAGTTAGGTGGCCAGAGTTAACTCAATGAATCTGAATTTTATTAAGCAACCTCGGAGCAGTGAGAACATTAACATTTATTTTTCTAATAGGTATTAAAGCGTTTCAATGCCCCAGGGATGCATTTTTGTGGCGATCCTACATCTTGAAGCACTAGCAGACGTGTCTTGGCGGGAAGTTTGCCTGTCAATGAACATGGATGGCTTTAGGAAAAAGAGCCCCTTTCCTATTTGTAATACAAATCATATTGGCGATTTTTAATGTTGTGTTAGACATTGGACCACAGATGCATCCGTGTGCCTTGGAGCGAACAGCGAAGACTCGTTAGAGATGTGAATTATGCAGCGTGCTGAGTCTGGATTATGGGCATGAGAGAGGAAGATGGACAAGCTGTCTATGATTTATAACATCCGGTCACGGAATGCCAGGTTTAAGTAACTGGGCCGCTAACGCTGTTTTCAGGTAAACATCTCATTATAATGGAATAATTGATCGCGATAATAATTCAAAGGATTCAAAGAAGACTGCAGTCGCTTCCGTCTTCTTCATTATAATTACCAATGTCGGCTAATTGGTCAGTATACTGTGGCTTTCATTATTACCGTGGAAACAGAACTCCTCCCCCCATCCCCACACTCTGCCCACCCATCTCAGTCTGCAAGGAAATGCATGGTTACAAATTAGGCTTTCGTTACGGCCATCTGAGAAGAGCCTCTTTGTCCCCGTAGAGACTTTTCTCAATAAAGATGACAATAAAGGGGTGGAACTGAACTGAAAGCACAAAGAAAAACAGATTTTCATACAGAAGGGAGTGAACATAAATTACTGAATAGGGCGCCATTTGTATCGCACGTCACGCATGCCAAAGAAACGCCACTGCCAGTCTTCCTCGAGTAAAAGCCAATACTTCTGCAGCGGCCTTTTCTCTACCCTTTGGTGATGACCACTAACGGAGTGCCAGTTTAATCTAGAATCATTCAAATGTTTCATTCGGTTAAATGGATCATTTTCAGTGGTGGAGTTTACGCCGCACACATAGAGCTCAAGATGTGTTGGCTTTGCTTGTACCCAGAAGACTATGCACTTTGTTCACTTCGACTGTATACTGCTGAAGTCTGTTCCAATGACACGATTAAGCATCAAATCCTAGCATTGGAAGCCCTATGAAATCATAGCTGGCTTTGTACCAACATTCATACATGACCATGGAGCGATTCTAGGATAAGATGTGAGGCGTCAAGTGGGCCATAATTCGTGCAGGGGGCCAACCTTATCATTAGCCAATGATATGTTTTGAATTGGTGAGTGACAGGGGAGGGGACATTCTGGGGCCAATCTGCTTTCAGCTGTGGCCATTGCCCCTGCCCACCGTATGCGCCCCCTGCTCGTCGCGTGTGAACTATGAGCATCGACACAGCTTCAGCGGCACTGACCTCAGCCGCAATCTGAGCAGCCCCCACATAGCTCTCAGTGTGCCAGGCTGGACAACATGCTCCACTGTGCCGTCCCCTGGCAGCCGGCAATTAAATGTGACCTCCACGAATCAACCAGCGGAACCACTGACTTTTAATTAAATAAGGAGAGGATAGGATCATTTTGCTGAAGTTACTAAACTGGACAACAATATTAGATTACTTCCTGGAATAAGTCTTCCCCCCCCCCATTAAAAGAAAAATATTGACTTAATTTTGGGTCTACACTGATGTTACTAGGTGTGCAAAATGCAGTCGAGGCCTGAGCAAAGATTTTCCGGAAGTTTCTGCGGTGTAAGACAGGAATGGCTGTGTAACGTGACATGCCAGAAACAGTCTCAGAGTCAACAGTTCACGTCCCAGCATGGAGAGCGGAAAACGGTAACAGCAGGCATTTCCTCGAGGCTTGGGCTTCCGGAACAGCAGTGGATGTGATCCGTGAAAAAATACATATGTATTATAAATAACAGACACGCGCATGCAGACATGCTTACGCAGTCGCTTTCAATGTAACACGAGGAATGATGCACTGCGCTCATGCCGGGCATACGCATAACCATGAAGACTGGGGAAACCGCCGGAGATCCCGGCGCTGTCCGCGAGGAACGCCTCCAAGACAAACCTGGCCCCCGCACCTCCAGCTGCAAAGAAGAATTAAGCCGTGGAAAGTGAAAGCCAAGCTGAGAAAAATCTCAAAAGCTGCTATTGCGCGGCGAGGCGCACATGTTTCTGCCATGTAAGTTGAGCGATAGCTGTTTCAGCCCAGACAAGGACTGGTTGTCGTTCAAACAGCAGAAATGTTTGTAATCAACGCTCACTGTTACAGGCAGAGAAGGTCGTGGGTTTTACTGTTTCAAAGAGACATAACAGTGCTTGGTGACTAATACTGATGTGTTTAGGAGATTGGGGCAAAACACAAAAACGTTCTGGTAAGCTCTGTGTATATATAAGATATTTATGTTTGCTGACAATGAAAATGTATAGATTGTTCTGGAATACACTAAAAATATGAACAAGAAGTAGGGATGGATACTAATATAATTGTTCACCTGATGCCCCATTTCACACCACCATTTCTAGAAGCTTCTGCAGAGATAACAGCGTGCTTCTCTCACCAGACGTAAAACTCACAGCGGAGCTTAAACACGAAGGATCGCTTTAAAAGATCCGCTTCGCTTCATACGCCCGTGCGAAGCCGACTGGGATTTCCCCGCGTTTAAGGTCCAATTACGTCTGCTATTCAGCTCACAAGTCTGTTTTCCTTCAGCAGGGATGGGCTTCGCAAATCCGAGCAAGTCAGAGGCGGAGTGAGAGATCAGCATTGCCAGAAAGTTCCGGAAACCTGTTCCGTAGGTTGCTGCAGCACGCCCCCCCACGTGCTTTTATCGATACAGGACGCCGTTGGTGTTTGTCGATTAGCAGATGTGTGGCTCAGCAAGTCAGGATGCTTTGCCCATGATTAGACGGTTGCCAGTGCAAATCCCAGGGCTGACAGAGTGATGTCACCGCTGGGCCGTTGAGTACGACCCTTAACTCCCAGCTGCTCCAGAGACTGTAGGCTGCTTCGGATAAACGCGTCTGCTAAGTAAATGCAATGTAAAAATGTGCTTTCTGTGGTTTGGAGCAAAATGGGGGGGGTGGGGGGGGTTTGTGTTTTACTTTGGGCTCATGTCAATGAAGATGGAATGTTTGACAGAAAGAAAAAATTATATATGTCAGTGAGTCTCAGAGCCAAATGTCTCACATGATGTGGCAGGCAACATGGTAATCTCTTAATTACTCATGGTTGCACCTCATCGGTGACTTAGAGCAATCCCTTGCTAAGATGGGATTGAATATATAAAGCTGTTGAACGCTCATGGACCAGACCCCCTTGGTAATTTTCCTTTCGCCGTGCCGGTTTCACGATAGCAAATCCTGTTTGGCGGAATGTTTGCACGCGTTATTGATTCTCGCTGAATGCTGTAGGTGGTGGAAAGTGGATAAATATTTGACCCAGATCGACCAGCTCCCGTCAAGGCCCAGGCTTCCTGTGTGGCTTCCACGCCAATTTGCGTATCGCCGTGTGCGGGTGTCCGAAAACCCTCTCATGGTTCATAGTTCCTAAACCGAAGAGCAAATTTCCAAAACTCACTCACTCGGCGGGATTAGTATTCGAGGAGATATCAGTGGACTTAGTGAACTTTGGAAATTTAACGAAGGATTTTTCGTCGGATTATATGAGAACTGAGTGACTTTTGGTTCCTGATCCTGTGACACATGGTAGAAAGCCTGACTATAGGCCAGTGATCACCACCTGGTCAGCTGTGAGTGACATTTCAATCGACTACTCATTCAAGGTGGATTGTGCCACCCTTAGTCCTCTCCTAACCAAACAGCAAAATCTACCAAGCCCCACCCCCCAAGGAGCAGCAAAATGCGCCTTCAAGAATCTAACCAGATTAGTTTCTTCATGAAATTATGTCTCGCCATAAAAATGATGTCATTTATGTCACCTCAGAAACAACAAGAAATTGACTGCGTGAGTTTTGCAGATTTTCCTGCTCACTTCTCAGGCTCCAGGTTTTGTAACACACAGAGAAGTTAGACAATAGCAGCTGCATTGCTGCCGATGGCTCCCCTCTCCTTGTCCATGAATTTGATTACCGCTTATGCCTCGGAAAAGAGAGTCAGGAATATTCTGGATCGGGCAATGGACGCCTCCTGGAAAGGAAGGAGGAGGGGGCTCACAGCAGCACTGTGATTCAGAACCTCATAGTCATGTCTAGGTCAAGGGCGTATACAGGGGCGGGGCCACGGGGGTACTAGCCCTGGCTGAAACCTGATTGGCCTTTAGAATGCCTCTCCCCTGTCAGTCACTGATTCAAAACATATCATTGGCTAATGATAAGGTCAGCCGTTCTATATGAATTATGGCCCCTCTACGGTATCGCCCCTGCTGCAGGTGGATGAAGCACACACAGCTGTGAGCTTTGTGTTAATTACGGGGTGCTGGAGGAAGGTGAGGCTCACATAGGAAGCCAAAAAGGGCAAACATCACCCCCATGCAGCTGCCATTTCAACCTGTCCAATTACTTCTTACTCCAAGTCCATGTTCTTCTGAGGAACACCAGGAGGGTTAGACACCATGCTGACTTTGGATTGATAGGTCGCCTCTACAAACACACCTGAAGGCCACACACCCACCTGCTTGCAGGCTATCACGGAGGTACTGGACGCAATTCGAAGCTCGCTATGGTGTCAGTAAGAATACCGAAAACTGCAGTTTTGGGAAGCATCTTCGATGTTCTTAACGTGTCATTACCAGAAGGCATCCCTGATTTTAATTTCCAGCAAATCATAATTTTCCTTAATTGAGACATTATGCTAGATTTAGCAATCTTTGTCTAGCGATCATCTCCTAAAATACTCGGCATTCCTTCCGAAGGTGGTAATCATGCACCAGCTTTCTGCGATTATGCTGCCAACTGGCAGAAATTTCCCGGTTCTGCTCGCGATCTCGGCTCCTTAACGAGCTAACGGAAGTGTCTGAGAGCCGTAATGAGGGAAGAAGAACAGAGGATCGGGGAGATTTGCCGTCCTCGGGGCCCGGCAACGGAGCCGATGCGTTCAGAGGCTCGTTTGGGAGGCTTAAGCGTCCCTTCCTGAGTATGAGAATCTCTCAAATGGGCTCTGGTGGCATGAGGAGCGACCCAACGATGGCGGGGCTACAAGCATGCTGTCTAATAGCTCGGCACTCAGCATGGAGATGTAACGAAAAGCCAGACTGCATTCGGCTGGCTGGGGAAAGGGGGGAGGGAAGGGAAGAGGAGAGGAGCGATACGGTGGAAAACAAGGCAGCACTCCAAAGGCTGAGGCATGAGATAAACAAGAGGATAGCAACCACAAGCTTTGTCAATAGTCTTCCGTCGATTCAGCTGTTAGATGAATATTAATGTCTCTTCTGGCTGACCTTCTAACTGCCGGATTTCCATTTCCCGCCAAAATATTTCCTTGATTGAAGACGTTGATTCAAATATACAGGTGATAAATGGGTTAACATACGTGAGCTCTAAGTAAAAATGATACTGTCTTTGCCTAGAGTGGCATGCATATTACATTTGGCTGAGGGAGGGCAGTACTGGGGGGGTGGGGGAGGGGCAAAGGGCAGATGTCAGGATGGACGCGGTTGACTGCGGCTGACGGGATCGACACTTTGGCCGCGCGCCTCCCAACGCTCTGACAGCGAGAGGCAGTGCAAACAGCCGGTCCAGCTGTCCAAGCATGCGGGCACGTGTCGCCGCCCAGCGAGGTCGCCCCCTCCCCCCCACCGGAGGCTCTCTCTCAGCCAGACTTATCGAGGGGGGCACGGTCAGGGAGGCGACCCGGACGACCTCAGCGGCATCATCTGTCCGTTATAAACACACGTCTTTGCGTCTCTGCTTTCCGCATCCTGAGAGGAGAATTTGCAAGGAAAATCTGCATAAAGACGCTGCAACCTTGTTTGCCCATTTAATTAGCAGGTTTCGGATTATTTCATGCTCTGATTGCACGGACGGCGACCTCCCTCCCCAGACTCTTACGATCTGCAGGAACATCTATGGCATGTATATGATTTATATTAATGCGGCGTGTCAGCTTGCTGAGAGTTATGTCCATCACGGGCAGGGACTAAAACCAAGAACTTAACCACGGTTACTTAGAATTAACTTTCCCAAGGTGTTTTAATTACAGTAACACAAAACATATAACACAAAACATATGTGTATATAACACAAAACATATGTGTATATAACACAAAACATATTTAACACAAAACATATGCGTATACAACACAAAACATATATAACACAAAACACAAATAACACAAAACATATGCGTATATAACACAAAACATATGTAACATAATTAACAAGGCAGCACAGTGATTAGTATGGTTGTCTTTCATCTCTGGAAATTTGGAGTTTGAGTGTCCGCATTGGCTCGGCGTGTGTGCAGTTTGCATGCTCTCCCTGTGTTTTTCTCAGAAGGGACGTCTAGATTTTCTGCTCTAGAATAAGATGTTTAGTCTGGATCATAACCACTCCTTCTGTCTCATCTTCCTTCCCCCCTGGGTTGGGATCTGAAATGACCAAGTCGCGGGTGTGTAAACCTGCCCCTCTTTTAACCAGCCCCTCCCCGGGGGTTAACTGGGCCCAGACACACCCACCCCTCTCAGTTTACAAGCTGACGATGCGCCTAAATCGGGAGGGAAGGGCGAAAGTGATGTGTTAAGGCAGGGAGGAGTAAATAAAGACGGTGTGGCTTGAGACGGTGTTTAGGGTTGAGGGGTGACAAGACCATTGGGGCAAAAGAGTTCATACCGTCCGAAAGAAAATGAGGGCCATGAGAGCGGCACCTAGACAAATGATTCCCGTCTTTGCCCACCCCCCCGATGGAGGAGAAACAGGGAGCGATTGTCGCACTGGGCCTTTGTGCTGCTGTACAATCGTGGCTGGGGGGGGTGGGGGCGCTGGCTAGTGGGAGATGTGGTCCTGAATATGAATGCGGCCGGCACAGTGTGCCGCGCTCCCGCTAAGGCTGTCCTGGCAGAGCCCCTCCCCCCAGAATGCCTGTAACGGAGCAGGAAGTGACTCGGGGAAAGGAGAGGCCGTAACACAGCAACCCCGTCGCCCCGCTTTGGTCCGAACGATCTGGTTAAAGTAACACAGCCGTAATGAAAGTAAAAAACATTTCTAAGCAGTGTTTGCTGGAGCATCAGCACTGCAGTTTATTTAAAAGTCCAGCTCCAGTTTTCCCTGACAGTTTTTACAATGCCTGGGGGGTATGGGGGGCTGTGCATGAGGGCAGTTGCACTGCAGTGCTCGGGGACAGTTATACCAGGCTAAGGCTTTGGGCTGATGAAGATGGGAAGAGAAGTTTAGGACTGGGTGTAGCATATTCCTGCTCTGCGCAGGCTCTTTCACATGGGTCTATTTGCTGCGCAGCCCTGGCAGATAGGTCTGTTTGCAGTGAACGAGAAGCAGGCCGCAGACGTTTTCAGGAAAGGAGGCTTCGTCTGCCGGGCAGACGATCTGCCGGCCGCGTCGTCGTTCCTGATGCTCCTTACTCACTGGCCTCTCAACACAGACATGGTTCCAGAGAGCTACGGCGCGCACGGAAGGCGCGTGGGCGGTGCGTAGGAGGTGCGGAGGAGGTGTGTAGAGGTCGCCAGCAGTACAGCAAGCAGGGGAAATTGACTGATCTATTGAAGTTTCTATGTGATCGAACAGGTTAGGATCCTGTGTTCGTGAACAGAAGGTCACAGATTCATATCTCAGGGTGAATGGAGTAATTCTGTCATTGGCCCCCTCAGCAAAGGCTCATAACCCCCGATTGCTCCAGGGATTGGCAGACCCTGCTTTCTCAAAAATGTGTGTTGCTTGGAAAAAAAGTGTCTGCTCAATAAAATATTAGCTATTCAAAAAACAAGGGAGTCTAGAGGTTGAACAGAGGATTACTGGGCCACTGACTGAATAAATATAAGCATTCACTCTTTTTTCAGTTACAATTCGGTTAAAACCGACATACGCTCCGGTTTGCAGCTGTCCGGAACTGATACCCATCTGTTTTATGGGCCACAGCTGTGCAAACATCTCTGGTACTGAACTGACTTTGGAGTCTCATTGCATTAGTCTGTCCTTCTGGAGTCGGGAATAGGATTGATGGGCTACAAGACAAATGTAACCAAAGTATGCTCAGCTAACAGGCATGTATCTTAAATGCATGTTTTATATATAATTTTCATTGGTATGTAGTAGGTAAGTATTATGGTGTGAGTGTGGTGTTCTGCTCTGCCCCGGTGGGGGTGGGGTCTCTGTATTCATTTCAGTACCATTTCAAAAGGGTTGATGGAACAGAGGTGCTGCTAAAGAGTTTGGGCCCTAACCCAGATCGATCGGATTATTGACTCTCATCCTAACTTTCCCCCACTGTATGGCACCCCCAGATGGGGGCTTGGTGTTTGCAGATGCTTTTTCCAAAGTGACATACATTTAGATAAGGCTGGGCCTGCTAGTCCCTCGAGCAACTGGCAGTTGCGGGCCTCTACAGTGCAATCACCCACATGACCTGGGATTTGAACCAGTGATCTACTGTAACAATCACAGGCATTGCTTCCCTAACCCACTGAACCACACATGGCACCCGCTTTAACAGTACCCTGTCAGATTCAGAGCATTAGAAGCATTTGGGCAAGGTCAGCCATGGATCAGTCGCTGAAAAGGAGGGGTTTGAGCAAATAAAAAAAAAAAAAACGCTGGTGCATTGTGGGTAATCGTATCGTGTATAAAATTACCGAGCGCATGGATGAGCCGGAGCCATTGTTATTGAGAGACGTCGCTCGGCTGGCGTCCGTTGCAGCTGTTGAGTGTGTCAGGTGCAGGACGCTGCGTGAATTAGGCACTGGATGCATGAAACGTTTAGTCACTAGCAGTGCGTGGTGCTGCAGATTCATGGCTAAAGGGTGTGAGCGGTGCCCTCAGCCAGCTGGGCAGGCCCTTTACACGCGCACACTGGCAAGCCCCCGCCGCTTCAGCAGCAGTGTGAAGGCCTCGATTTTCAGTTTCATTATCCTGTCGTATTTTTTAGTCTGTTACGCCTTGGAGAAAAGTCGGGACCTGATGAATATCATTTTAAATATTGTCTTATGGGCTCAGTAAATATGTAAAAACACACACGCTAAAAGGCTGTAAAAAATTAATTTGAGGAGCAAACTTAATGCAGAGAATTTTAAGGATTGTCATGGAAACCACCAGCCCACAGCCCAGTAAATAATAAGATAAATGATGTCTGTTACTGTGATGAAGCCGTCTAACCCAGAGCACATGCCTTTAAACATATTCGTGGCACATCTATTGTAATATTGCACAGGCATAGCTATTAAACCCCGGCAAATTCTTCCCCACATGGGATTTCAGAGCACTAATTTGCTTGGGGAGAGTCTAAGTGGAGGATCAGAAACTATTTATACAACTCCATAGTCAGTCACGCTTGAGATGTTCCTCACTGATTCAGTGACGATTAGCGCGGCACGTGGCAAAAAAATGTCAAAACCGCTCCAGCTTGCCCAAATCTGGACTATAATATGTCACATGGCTACATAAATACTCTCCCCTTCATTTGATCATTTTTATTATGCTTAAGATATCCTGGAGCTGCTTATCTGGTTATGATTTCCTGAAACTACTTATTTCCAGTTGACTTACAAAATTTTCTGAGTGAAAATAATCTTAACATATGAATATCATAATACATATCATATCTTGACATATGAATTCCGGTTCATTCTGATTTGCAAATTAATGTCATTTAAATACAATTTAATATAATATATTTATCTTGCTATTTGAACATTCCAGCTCATTTCATTGTTAAAGATTCTAAAAAAAATCGTTCATTAATTCAACATTTTATTTAATCTTTCCATCGTATGGATCTACATGTAATTGATCTCACACTAAATAATTAAAATAATTAACGCTGTCTAAATGTGCCGAAGGGGAGCATTCTGTGTTTTGGCTGAACTGCTGCTCGTCTACAAAGATCAGCTGAGGAACAGCAAATTCCAGAAGTACCAATCACTCTGCGTCATCATCAGCCTCCAAGCAGACGCACAACGCATAAGAGACCGTTAAACTTCAGGAATACTTTACGGAAACTCAAAATAGAGAGAAAATAAGCCTGAGAATTCAAAAATTCTTGCGCTTTTAAAAAATGTTTTTTAATTTCTCACATGATAGTTTTCATTTAACATAAAGGTCACCCCAGCTTAACATGAGTGTTGAATTTTTACATTTATCACCTGAGTGGTAAAATATACTTTTTTACGATTCCGCCGAGGATTTTATTTTGGGTATTATGAAGGCAGTATGAGTGGAATGGTACCCTGTACACTAAATGATTAAGGCAGAAGAACATATTTCCTTCCTCTTTAGCCGAATCGCCCATTACCAGCCACCGGTGAGAGATGTGTGCCACAACGATGCAGATAAGCTGTTGTGAACGATACTTTCTCTGTGCGTGTTTGGCTGCTGTGATGGGGAATTTCAGATCCCAAACGCCTCCTTCTCTGAGTCCAGAGCTTGGCGTCGGCTGAATGTAACCATCTTAACTGTAAAACATCTATGAATCAAAGGCTAATTTGGACGCAGAAAGCGAACCGGACTCCCTTGTGCGTGCTATTCCTTTCAGATTCTCCGAGGAAGATGATTTAAGGGGGCCCGTTTTAGGGTTCGCCTGAGATCGCCTGGCAGGGTTTATGCTTTAGCCGCTTTGGTGATTTGTGTAGGAAGGGGACACTAGCTCATTTCTGCGTGCTAGCCTGCACTCAGCTGTAGTAAATGGCGAACGCAAAAGTTAAATCATCGCACTGCCTGTTTGAACTCAGAAAATCTCGAGCCATGAAATTCCCTGGATTTTTTTTTTCGCCTTGGAAAATAACTTCTGGACCCAGTTCAAACCATTATATAACTGTCAGACACACTGGTGTTACTTAATATGTGAACTTAAAACACCAAAGAAGTAGCTTTTGTACCTTGACGCTACACTGAGTTCTGCAGTTCCACTGCAATTCCAGTCATTGAGAATATCAGTGCACATCATTGCTAGGATCGTAAGACATCCAGAGCTTAGCCCCGTGACCTCATCTGTCCACAGGTCGCCATATTGAATTCTCTCTCTCTGAAGTTATGATTATGGTAGAAGGTCACAGGTTTTGGGAAACACAGCCCTGGACTCAGACTGTTGTCTTATATGTACAGCAGCTCTCAAACTGAGAATATGCCTGAGCTAAAGAAATCATCCAGGGCTCATTTTGGATTCCTTCAGCACTCCAGCCCCCAGTGCCACAGCTCTGTGTGGGGTCTGTCAGGGCATTGGGAAACGCCGACAGTGGGCAGCTCAGAGGAAACGGCTAGTTGATTCATTCCTGCGTCGCCAGAGATCGATGCTAATCTGCTGATTCCCTGCGGGTCACCTGGACTCCATCCGTCACCGTACATGGGGGCACTGTGGACCTGGGGACCACAGCTGCCAGAAGCCACCGCCCTCCATCATCTACAGAGTCCTGAAATCGTTTAACAGCGACTACATCCAATTAGTGCATAAAGAAATCTAATATTATAATAAATTTACATGGCTTTGTGCCTTCAATGGTCTGTGTTACAAAGTGTGCTGGACGTTGACCCGTTTTTGATTTTGACTCTGGCATGTTTCAATCGGTTTGTGCAAAATGTATCCTTTCTAAAAATGAAAACATAACAGGAAAATAAATTCTTGGCAAAATACCACAACTACATTACTGTAGTTGTGTTGTTGTTGAAAACAAAAATATAGGTCACTCTGAATCATAATTTTTTGTGCTGCTGATATATACAGAAAAGTCAGAGCCTATCAAGGCAGAAGAGCTTAGACCGCGGAGGGTTAATCACAGCTAGCGGTGAATGGAAATGACAGCTTGAACTATAAATGTGCTCAGGTACGTGAATGACCACACCACCTGCAGTTCAGACTAGGTAATGCGCATGAAGCTAAGTAGGTTTGGGCCTGAGTAGTAAATGGATGTGAGGCTATCCAGGTGTTGGTGTGGCCAACAGGCTTGCCTACCCCCCACTGTCTGTGTGGATCCCAGTGCAGTGACGGGGACACTGTGCTGTAAAAATGGTGCCATCCTGACATCTAAAACCAAGGTCCTGACTCTCTGGGGTCATAAAAGACCCCTGGGCATTTTTCTGAAAGAGTAGGTTGGTACCCTGATGTTCTGGCTAACATTGCCCACTGAGGTCCGTTCATACCTGCCCTCCTGATCATCCCCTGCATCTAACAAGCAAATTCTCTCCTGCCCCTTCACCACCTCAGTCACTGTGTGGTGAGTGTACTGGTGCAGAATGGCTGCCATTGCATCATCCAGGCGGGGGCTACACGGTGGTGGGGGCTGAAGCGGCTCCCCATTGGTTCTACAAAGTACTTTGGAGGTTTGAAAAAGTGCTATATAAATGCAACTTTCATTCATTAAATTAGTAAAACTAGCTGAGATGGGGATGTCCAGTCCTTAGTGGCCACAGGTATGTTTGTTTAATTTTGCCTTTTGGTGAATGGAAAGAAATAACTGCACTGAACTGGGCGTAAATCAGTTTGCAAAGAATCAGTTTTCGATGGGCGAATCTACACCCAGTAAACCCAGAAGCCCGGGAGGACTGAAGTGTCTGACCCCTGCTTTATGAGGTCATTAAAGTTCCATTTTAAAGGAGATATACGCCGGGAAATGGGGCCTGTGCGGAAGAGATGGGAGGCAGCGGTGCTCAATTCTTAGCCAGCCGACCGATGGCAACCCCAGTCCCGTGACCTCGCCGCGCCTCAATCCCAATAAGAAAAGATTGAAGACCCCCCCCCCTCCGCCCCTCCTGGGAGATCCGTCTTCTAACAATGCAGTTCAGATGAAATGAAAACCTTATGAGGTAAAAGGCAACAGAGATTTAAAGGCGAGAAAAAAGTGCGGCGACACAATAAGACGAACTGGACAAAAGCTTGTGCGAGTCGCTCTGTGTCGTGAAATAAAATCTTATCTGTTTTGAAATTTTGTGTCTTTAAACTGTTTTTAAATGGCGCATTCCTGGTGACCGCTTTCCAACAAAGGTCCTTTTTCAGTCAACTTTTTCAGCCATGTTTGAAAGATTTAATCATTCCATGTTATCTGATAAGATTTTCACACTAACCCCAAGCTGAATCCCCTGCAATGCTGGCTGGATGGATGGATGGATGGATGGATGGATGGATGGATGGATGGAGCAGAAAACAAAATGTAATCATTTTGGATTGGC
>JAODKE010000038.1:104044-117890 GCA_026779605.1 Mormyrus hasselquistii | reverse complement strand
GAGGCTGGGGGATCTGCAGCTTAGTGGCTACTTGCTTGGCACATCCCCTGACCTCATTCTGACCTCTCACCGATTCCAATTTCTGTAGCTCATTTCTGGGATACTCCCAATTCTTACGCGACACTTGTGTGTAATCAAGCATTGGGCTTGTTTGTGCCCCAATGCCGCTGAATGACGCGCAGACAATGCAAACATTAAACGACACAAGTACTGGTTGATAAAGGATTACTCCGCTCACCTGTAAAGAATCTAGGTGTCGGATGTCTTCAGGACGTAGTTTCTGGAAGTTTAAGGTCTTCAGGGCTTTGGGTGGAAAGAAGATTAAACAGAACAGCACTTTGATCTTGTAATAACAACGGCAATAGAAAACTGGTCTCCTCCTCAAAGCCTGATTTTCAGTACGACTGATCTGATTATACACAATTACACCCATCGCACATCTTAAAGGGAGACGAAGCTGGCAGAAAATTCAATTCGATTCAATTTTATATATATATATATATATATATATATAGTATTAGAAGAATATCGCATTTTCACAACATTATATTGCTTCAAAGCTGTTTACTGCACTTTGCTGTGCAGGAAAACGTGCAACAGATCAGCTCAGGCGCCAAGGGCATCGCCCCCCCTCTGAGACGGCATGGCGGAGCAGCAGTCACATGCATGGAGGCACCGGCCTGCACAATACCTCCATTCACAGATCCGTGATCCAGACCATTCCGGTTGTCCGACGTGAACAGCAACTCCCTGACTCCCCTGGACACCAGCGCCTGTCAGTGGACAGCAGACGTCTGTCCCCCAAATCAGGGAAGTGCAATTGGGCTGGCATGTCTTGAAGACAGTATCCAGCATCTCCTCACGTAAAACCAAAATCATGTGCACCATTAACAAAACAGTACATAGCAGTATTGAAACCTGCTACAACAGTAACAAACCTCTTTAACGAAGGACATATATCTGCCATCCTTTGCATAGGATCCATATTCGTTTTCCACTTGAAATGCAATGACGGGGCCCCCGTTCATGTACTAAAACAAAAACCATAAATGTGAAATTGACAACTGGACAGTCATAGGCTTGAACGAGTCTTTTGTTAACAGGCCAGCACGGAATTCATTACTGAGGAACCACAGAATACGTTGTTGTTCACGCTTAATCAATGGCTGCAGTGAACCCATCAGCCTAAACACATTCCGATTCCCTTAGTTGTGCAATTTTATGACTGCATTATGGACTAATACGAATGAGCTGAATATGTTCTTTAGCTGTAGAAGCTCTGTAACAATGGCTTTACACAGAGGGCTCGCAGGACCGTAAAATAAGGTAGCCGTTTACACTATCGCCACCTGTAACGGGACGACTCTCGGGATGAGCTCATCGAAGAAAGAGTTGACTGCTTTGGTGAAGCCAGGATAGGTGGTTCTTAACTTCATGTTCCTGTCACGCAGAAGCCAACTGGAAGGACACGGAAATAGCACAGTGTCAAAGTTGAGTTAGATTGGAAGAAACCAGTCACTTGGGTTATGATTCAGGCCTGGGTTAATACTAATACAACTGAGGGTTAAAGAGGAAAACATCCATGCTATTCTGAGAGTCTAAAGGGCCTCCACATCCCTCCACATCCCTCCACACAGACACCACTGCCACTGCGGATACATTTTTTTGGGAGGACTTCCTCTTTTCAAAGAAAACCAATTTCAAAGATATTTTACAGTATTTTATATATTAAAGTTCTTTTAACACAAGCAGCAGGGCAGCAACATATATCTGATCATTTAAATAAATAAAGAAAAATGAATTTAAAATAAAAAAACAGGCATTTGCATAGAGAACTGGGCAATCCTGCATAGGCAAGAATTAAAGAACTGTCCATTAATGCAGAGTGGCAATGACTGCGCTGGGGATCACGTCAGTTAACTCCGAAGTATTGATAGTATTATTAAAAATAATAAAATAAAGATTTTAATGAAATTAAATTATACAAATAAAACCAGGGATAATCATCCCAGCAGGTTATGTCCTGAACCCCGCATCAGCAATGACTCCCCCATACATGAGATTTCTAATTAACAGTTCAACTGGACAATTCAAAATAAAAATTTATTTAAAATGCATTGACAAATAAAAAAGACTAAACAATCATAACGTACAATATTCCCGAATAAAACCTTGGTTTTACCCATCGGACTGTAAACATCCCCATCACAAAAGTGTAATGTCACTTTTGTTTCACAAGTACAACAAAAAGGAAAGGCTGCGGGTTCAAGCTGCTAAACCTAATACCTCCCGGCTGTCATCTCCCTGTTCAGAAATCAATGCAAGTACAAATATAGCACTTCATCGTCTTGCTGCATTGACTGTTAGACAGGTACCTGTAACTTAAACTGCAATGCAATCCAAAACTGGAGATTACCGGTAAAGCATGAGAACAAGGCAAAAATGAAATGTGAAATCTAAAAACAAAACTGGACAAAGATCATCATACGGGGTTCAAATTCCTAGTGGTTTAACTTAAGCTTGGCTTCATAAGTTATCAGTGACTATGCTCATGATTTTGTTTATAATATAATGTTGGCATTTTTTAAACATTTCATGGCGTCACCTTCAGCTGTGGCACCTGTCTTTAATGCTATATGGAAGTGTAAGATCCTGGTTCATCATGTTCACCATAATGGAGCTAAAATGGCACGCGACGATGGAATGTCACCTAGGCAAGCCCCCCAGCTCCCACTCTGAACAGATGTAGGGTCCTGGACGGAGAATCACCCAGAGCCCTACCCGGGCTGCTTCTCTGATGTACGCCCTGAAACAACAACAAAGATGATGTCAAACCGATGGCGTTATGACATCAAGGGCAAATCACGCCGACCGTCTCAAGGCTCCTATAGCGATGGGACCGTGTTCATTCATTTGGAGACTTCACTAATGAGGTGCTCGACGTGCCCAAACACACACAACCTCCAGAACGGGACGTTAAAAGGTTGATCCTAGTTGCTTGGCAAAAATTATCAAAAGACAAGACACTAGCTAAACAACTAGCTACTTATTAAGGAAATTCATTAAATGGGTCGTATCTCACTGCAGGCAAAATGCTACGGTCTAGAGGGAAGACTGCATTACTGCCCAGCTGGAGGAAAGCAGGCATAATGACCTAGAACTCAACACGCCTCTAAATGAGATTTCAGACAATCCAAAGCAGGCAATTTACAGGAAAAAAAAACTGCTAATGGATTTAATTAGTTCTAAATCTTTTTTTTTTTTATTTTAACTTTGCACAACATCATTGCATCTCTTCTAGGAAAGATACGTTTCTTTGTGAGAAGGTCAGTTTACTGTTTAATGCTGCAGCGTAATCTTCGGCATATGTAAACAGTGATTAAAGAAGAGACTGCATTTGTCTTTTCCAGAGCAATAAAATGAGTGATAAAAAAAGACACAAGGTCAATCTCACTCCAGTTCCAACTGCCAGTTGAAGTTGAAAACACCTCTTTCTGGTTCGTGCAGATTCCACGCCACATACCTGGAAGGAAATTCAATACTTCAGAGACAATTCTAAGATTTTTTTTTAAAGTCAGGGGCACAGAATCATATAAAAGGGGCCAACCTTGAGTATCTAAGTGACTAAACTAGACTTCTAAAGGGGAAGGGGGCCAATCAGCTTTCAGCCGAGACCGGCGTTCACAACCCTGCATCTGTGCTTTCAGCAACCCACCGTTCGCTGTCGTCCGATGCGAGCATATTTAAAAGATAAGATGTTTTTTAACAAATAATTTTCTCATCATGTTATGTACACATACATGATACAATATATTTCACTGTAAAATGTGCAACGGTAGCCTCTAATGCTTTTTCATCACTCCTTCGTCCTTTGACACATGATATTTTTCCATTGGTATATCCTCTCTTAAGAATTAGGCTAAAATGTTAGCATTCCTTTAATTTGACAGAGCAGGAGAGTACACTACTATATAGTATGGCATATTAATGTACAATGTGCTTTATTATTATACTATTTAATATTGGAAATGTTTACTTATGTGTGATTTATCAATTCAACTTTACAGCATACATGTACACGAAAATCACGTTACATATGGGGTCAGTGGATGTTACCCGCAGACCCCATATAAAATATAAAACCCAGATTTTGTGGGTAATATTGAAAATTAGTGTTGAGTGGGCCAGTGGGCAGGCTATGTACTTACGTGGTGAGAGTATTGATCCCACAGGCCTTCATCTTCAACAAGCGGTCACTCCAGTAGGCCCTGGGGACGCGGAAGTAGTGCATGGATCCTCCGAGGACGCGGAATGGCTCTCCATTCAGTGTGAACTGGGACGAGTTGGCTGACAGCCCTAGTCTTCTCAGTGGCGCCCCCTTTTCGGAGTCTCTGAAAAATTGGTCCAAGAGTGCTCCCCAAAATTATCTACTAAAGGGATGCTTCTCATTTGAATTCAACTGCAATGGTGATAATCTGTGAGAAAGTATTGTTATTTATAATAGAAATTAGTAGGGCACTGTATTTCGTACAGGTTGCATGTCGACTTGGCAACCCTTGCAGCAACGGAACCACTCCGACACGTTTTACCCATTTACTCAAAATACTTTAGGAGAGTCCTATAGAAGTGCAAAATATCTGCACATCAGCAAAAAAATGTCACCAGTATATAATCTCGAATACAAGGTACAATGAACACAAAATAACATGAAGACCCTTAAACGGATGACACCATATGCATAAATATGAAGCAAATAGAGAACAAGAGCAATAGTAAAAGTTTAATACACGAGGGTCTGGCCAGACAATGGGCTTCGAACTTACCTAGAAAAGTGCCAGATAATTATCCCCAGGATCCCCAGAAAGAAAAAGACGCGGCGCCGCTTGTAAACATGATGCAAGTTAAAAATACTCATCGAGCTGTCACTTATGTCGCGATTTGGAAATGAAAAGCAGACTGTGAGAGATAATGTTTTCGGGCATCTGGCGTGATGATTCACGCAGTAGGAGGTTAATACTTTCCGGAAGAGCAGGAACCCTGAAGTGCGGATCGCGCCGCCCACTGTGATACGCCAGGCGTCAAGTGTCACTGCGTGATAACATAAATTAAAGATAAATTAAAAGCAGAAGAGCTCCTGTCCTCATCTGCTGCAATCGTTTTCAATCCGAGGGTATCATTTATTTCCATATAAGTGCTTCCCGCATCAATTCCGTATTAATCTATGATTGCTTGAATAAAAGAAACGCAACTGAAACTGCGGGATTCGATGTTTATTATTGGTTTACCGTACGCGATAACCCATGCCTTCCTCACAGCGACCACCGGCAGCCATCTACGAACTTCCTCCCGAAGTTTGTTTCTGTGCGTCGCCTCCCGCCCATAAGCGGCAGTAACTGGAGGATCATGGAGACTGACGGGTCTCCCCGCCCAGCGACGCGCGGCCGCCGGATTATTACCGCCTTCTTCATGCGGATTAGCTGCAGCGCGCGCCTATTTGTACTGTGGCGTTTTATGGAATCAGTCGAATTTTAAAATGTTACGTTCGCCCCAAAGAAAATACGAAAAACAGTTTGTGCATGAAAGTGTAACAGACAATGTAACATGGTTAAAGGCCTATAACTATATCTTAGATTTGTTTAAGAGTAACAACCTACGTATAGACTATTCTGCACATCATGAACTGCAAATGTTATAATTTGCCCTTGGTGATTTTTTCATAATGATTAAAAATCTTGAAATGACCACTCTGACAAGAAACATGTTGTACTTAAGCCCGACAAACAAACTTATCAAAGGCTGTGTTTTTCTTGGCCAGTTTTATTTCCAGTGGTTGCAAAACCAATCAATACTAATCAGACCAGTAGCAAGGCGATCATTCAGACTTGCCTGATCTATAAACCTGGTCAAGCAGATTAAAACCATGTATTACCATGAGTGTAACAGGTTTGCCAGCTCTCACGCGTTCAGACTCTCATGCTCACGCAAGACATCTTACAGCAAATCTATATTATTCCATTAGAAACCTAAAATTAGCTACATCAAAAGCGTTGAGGTTCTTTGCAAACCTTACAGCCCATATATTTACAAGGTAATAAAACTCTTACATGCATGTAATTGTGTTTGCATGTGTGTGCAGACTTGTATCGAATTGAAAATCTCACTCCAGCCAGCTGACCGAAGTTGGCAACTATGGTCTGATGACCCTTTAAATCCACGGACTCAGATGAGGAAGTCCTGGCCTCAAGAGGTGGTTAAATTTTCATTTGAACGTGAGACGGAGTTTCTAAAGTGAATACCGTTCAAGCTCAGATTCCCTACCTCCATCCACAAAGTAATTTTCTCTGGTATCGAATAAATTTCTTCTAGTGGCTTTGTGTTCTTTGCTGGGTGTAAGGAAAACGTCAATAAGTGGAAATTATTGTTTGCAGACACATCTTATTGCGCATACAATACGAATGCAAAACTCCACAGCAGGATAAAGGAGATTTGGAGGATTCAGCTCCCTCTTCCCAATCAGCTACAGCAGCGTTATTCCCTGTTTGCTCGCCATTATAATCGACCTTGACGGGTAAAAAGGGGTTAATACACGCCGCATAGACACAACTTCTAGTTTTATTTTCTCCTCGCTGTTGTAAAAGTCTATACATAAGTCACATGTCAAAGATAAAGTTTTCATAAACTGAACAAACCAAGTTCTGTCTCTTTATTTTAAATTGAGTTATGTTGTGATCTCATTTGGCAAAATCAAGCAGTTCTCTGCTTCTAATCTCACTGAATATTTTTTCTGACAAACGGTCAGTC
The DNA here is from genome assembly GCA_026779605.1 of Mormyrus hasselquistii. NCBI lineage: Eukaryota > Metazoa > Chordata > Actinopteri > Osteoglossiformes > Mormyridae > Mormyrus > Mormyrus hasselquistii. Next base: position 111,089 of record JAODKE010000038.1, on the reverse strand, counting down.
CAAAAAAATTATTCTTGGTGGGACAGCCAACACCCAAATAAAATCTGATACGCTGTGAAACTCGAACCCCTCTTTCAGTTTTAATGTAGCGGGTGCTGAGCATGTAATGTCCGTAAACGATTTGCATTTAACCCGGTGTACTTCTGCTGGTAAATGATTTGCACGCAATTGACGAGGACTTCGGCCTCTCCTTAACCTCCATGCCCAAGAATATTATTCGTCTGATTCTCCTATCCTGATCCATCCCCGGAGAATCTCGGTTCCCCGTCTTTATTTGCGCTGTCATACTAACGTGACGACTTTTCGTATGTGGAGGAGAGTTACATAAAGCATTTTACTACATCAAGATGATAAATTAAAAGTAATCGCAGCCCTAAGAGCACTGTTCTGTTATATTCCCATTCCCAAGCATTTTTTGCCAAATGGCAAGATTAGGTCGGAGCTGAATCGCCTGCTCGGTCCCATTAGTTTTATGTTCCAAACACTTACACAGCGTTCAGAATTTACATCTAGAAATGTGAAAGCCTTAGTTTGACGGTATGAGCAGAGTAATCACGTGTTGTGTTAGCTGATGATGTCAGTGCTATACTTTTTAAAATTGTTATTGGGTTGAATTCGTTGGAGGCCGTTTCGATGTGTAAAATAAGCTGTTGTATATTGGTTGGGCATGCAGTTTGAGAAGCATTTGCATTACCCCCATATAGAAAGCTTGCTCTCAAAATGAGAAACAGAAAACACGTACCTAAAAAACACTGGGACTGAGTTCTGATAAACTGTGGCAATAGAAGGTTGACGAGCAGCTGCATTCATCCTTATTAGTAATGCGATTTTGTGCGATGCATACATGCACGAATAAAATACATCCTCAAGATCTGACCAATGGATACAGGTTTGTTTAGGGATTTAAATGCTGATTGGCTCTTCATCGATGTCAAAATATACGCACCAGCCAATTCAATACTTGATGGGTGGGATATTTTCTGCAACTGGCCACCCAATATTTCCTCAGGGATTGAGATGTACAGTATGTAAGCAGTATACGTTACATAATTAATGCTACCAAACATGGACAGTGACAGACAATATTCCTGCGGTAACCTTAACTTACAGTTAGACACAGATACTGTGGTAGGAGAAACCTATGTAGTATTAAAGTTGGATGCATGAATGAAAGTGTATTGTAAAATTAAAATAACCAAATCGTGAAAAATGGTGAAGATCATCCGAAAGCTGTATGCCAAATGAATCTGGGAAACATAAATTATAGAAACTCAACAAAAAACATAAAAAAGAAAACTGAACTTTCCGTCGTTGTTAACACATTTGAACAATGTGGAGGCCTTTATTGTTGGTACAAGATGTGTTTATTCAGCAAATACCATTCAGGTTGTCTGAATATGTTTTGATTTTACAGCACCATCTATAGGTGAACCTCGAAATTATTTTAGGGTGGGCACGGATCTTGCGTTTTACCGTATAGCTACCTAATATACAAAATTATGATTATAAATCTGAAAATTCAGCTCAACATTTTAATCCAATAAGTGTCGATAGATGCATTTTAAAGGAAGAGACTCCTATATCAACACAATTACTTATTTCCGTAGAAACTGAAATCACCAGCGCCATTTAAAATACAATGTAACAAAACTTAGCTATTCTACGCATAAGGTTACTGCGTACCCAGGCTGGGTGGAGTTAGATCCCGGGCGGAAAAAAGTAAGGTGAGGTTAAAGTTTATTGCAATACATTGCATTTAGTAAAGGAATAATAGTGGAACCATTAACTTAAGCTCCTCGGTGTAAATCGGAGTACAAAAAGGCAAAGTGCCCGCGGATCAGAGCCGTGCTGATTTGCCGTTCTGCATCGCATGAAGTATGTGCAATTGCTATTTAACCCTAAACATGATGCTAATTGTCTCGCCCTCTTTCATTGTGTGCCACCTTTCAGATCCCTTTTTCTAGATTTTTCCGTGCTGTCCCGTCCCTGTCCAAAGCGGAAAGTACAGTTCTTCTGGATGCTGTATAGTGGCCCACAGGGTGAGTTAACTTGGAAAAAAATTCTCTTAACAGAAAATTGAGTTACTGAAACCAGCGTTTTTTTGTATTTCTTGTAGGGTTAACTAATGCGTTATGTCAATGAGATTTACCAGACCGTTGTTATGAGACGTGTGTGGGTATGAAAGGAAAATATATTTAACGCATTTTTATAATAAATTTGCATACACTTAAAAAAAACTGTAGGACACGTAGCTGGTCTAACCCTGGTGATTTTACTGGGTAGTTTCGACATTCCGTTTATATTCGTGAAAGCATTCACGAATAACTAACTAAGTAACTGACGGAAATTATATTATGATTAAATTATCCTTCCTTTTCACTGTGAATTATTGCAGAGTATACCGGAACGTACTACACACTTTAAGGGACACCACGCATATCCCCAATCTTCCGAGCTGCTCGCTATCCAGGCGAAACACATACAAACAGTCCGGCCCGCTTGGAAGATTAAAAAACGACAGAGGTGGGGATTTCAGGTCCAGAGAGTATAAATCCAGACCAGGAGTTTGTTTCAACCAACCAGTTGAGTATAAAGAGTCACAGTCACAGAGACTCAACTGGTTGGTTGAAACAAAATCCTGGTCTGGATTTATACTCTCTGGACCTGAAATCTCCACCTCTGAAAAACGACAGCAATAGCGGCGATGAGTCATACAGTAGGATTTAGGTAATTGTGTTAACAGGTTTTGCTCCGTGCAATATTGATAATACCTCAATGAAATCGACGCGAGTGTTTGACATCCGTATACTGTACATCCATACCTGATATATTGTCAGCTGCAGCTTTGCCAACTTTTTTGATTTTCAATTCTAGATAAGTATGCACACTCCTTTACATGTATGTAACAGTTTTATCACTTTGTAAATAGTCTGCAGGGTTTGCAAACTGGCCCAACGGCTTTTGATGTAGCGAATCTTAGGTTTATAATGGAATAATATAGATTTGCTGTAAGATTTTTTTTATGTGTGCCTGGCAGTCTGAAAGTGTGAGTGTCACGCCAGATGTGTGAGAGGTGGCAGTCCTGCAGTTGTTCACTCAATAATTCATGGATTGTAATATGCTCTTTAAACCTTGGTGTTTAAGTATGGCATGTGCAGGTTCATATGGGTGAACCATTGCATCAGAGGGCTGTCATAGAAACTTCACCCTCAGGTGTACAGCAGATGGTCTTACCGACCATGTTGACAGCAGTTTTAGCGTAGCTCTCTGTGTTCCTGATCTATAGCTTTGTTATTCAGGAACTACACCAAGGAAATGGCGCAGAATATGAGACAGGGGCTGACCGCTGACTCGTCCCAGTTCACACTGAATGGAGAGCCATTCCGCGTCCTCGGAGGATCCATGCACTACTTCCGCGTCCCCAGGGCCTACTGGAGTGACCGCTTGTTGAAGATGAAGGCCTGTGGGATCAATACTCTCACCACGTGTGTATGCAAAGCAAACCGTTATACCGCTGTCACACTGAACTGCCTGGAGTTCCTTCGGTTTGCCTTCACAGTTGCTGTGTTTCGCCCCAGGTACGTGCCGTGGAATCTGCATGAGCCGGAACGGGGTGTTTTCGATTTCCAAGGACAGCAGGACCTTGAGTGAGAAAGACCTCCGCATTTCAGAATGGCATGATTCACCCACATCTCTGCACAGTCTGACTTGCTGTCTGTCATGCATTTAGCTTAAGCCTTTCTGATCACTGTTGAGAGAAACCTAACGTGGAGCAATCAGTGAGATCAAATGCTGCTTTTGCGGGAGGTTTTATCCAGAGTGATGGACATTTTTGAGAAAGCATGGGTCAGTCAGTCTCTGGGGCATTTAGGAGTTCAATAGTAAAATCACTCTACCGACCCTGGGATCTGAACCAATGACCTTCTGATCACAGCCAAATCAGTTTTGGAATTTCAGTGGCCTGATATTGTTGCCCTGAGGAAAATATATGTGTCTTACAGCATGTGGATTATTCACTGTTAATCCTCAACAAAAATAGTTAATGTACTAATAGCACTTTTGTCACATAAAACACAAGAGGATAGGCCTTTGTTTAAGAGGATAGGCCTTTGTTTCAGGAGATGATCTGTGGCCATTGGAGTGCATTTGGTATCCAACTATTTTCCCTTTCTCCCTCTTTGTTCAGAAAAACACAACAACCCGGCAGCTGAAGCTATTGACCCAGAAAAAACTGATCTTTCAGAGAGGTGGGGAGATTTGTCACCCAGGCACCATCGGTTTGATGTTTTCATGTCGCTATTTCAGGGCGTACATCAGAGAAGCAGCCCGGGTAGGGCTCTGGGTGATTCTCCGTCCAGGACCCTACATCTGTTCAGAGTGGGAACTGGGGGGCTTGCCTAGGTGAGAGACTTAATATTTCATTTGTTCTGTACGTAGTTTGAATAGAGTGGACTTTGTATGTGCGTGGTAGCAAATTACCCCCAATGCAAGCTTGTTAAACATGAATATTGTTTCTACTAGTTTAATATGACAGACATAAAAGCAAAGTCCAGTTCCTGAGCCATTGTAAGACTTTCCCAGCTTCAGCTCAAAGAAACATCGACAGTAAAGGTTTTTCTTCTGAGATGCTGCTCTTTATAGGTTTGATTGAGGTAGTGCGCTACCTCAAACCAGAAGTTCACCAGTCGGTCCAATTTATGCAGACGCATATTCTTAAACATCCTCTGTTTACATTTCCAGTTGGCTCCTGCGTGACCCAAACATGAAGTTGAGGACGACCTACCCTGGCTTCAAGGAGGCGGTCAACTCGTTCTTTGATGAGCTTATGCCTCGGGTGGTACCCCTGCAGGTGACACACGTTCTGTATTCCTTGCACAGACACAGTTCAGGAAGCTGAGGGACCGTTTTAAGAGCTGTAGATATTTTGAAAACGGTTCATCCATTTTTCCCGTCATACAGCATTAGCTGTCTGCTTTAGGGATTCTCGACCTTTATAAAACGAAAGGCCTGCATGCTGACCAATATAAAGGCTCACCTGTAATTTTTGTCAACTGGAGGAGGGGTCTTCCCCGGTAATTTTGGATCTGGGTTCCGTACAGACCTGATATACATCCATGGTGCACTAGAGGATGCTCACCTGGTTTACTGTATAGATGCCGCATGTTAACAAGGTCCTTTCCATCTCTTTCTTTAAATGAAAATGTAACGAGATCAGTCCGTACAGAACTTGGCGGTGAGGGTTTTATTGTTGGTGAGGCTTCTTACGTTTCGTCTCTTGCAGTTTCATAAGGGCGGCCCCATTGTTGCCGTCCAGGTGGAGAATGAATATGGCTCATATGCTAAAGACCACCAGTGCTTGCCATTCATAAAAGAGGTGCGTATTCCTGCGGCGTTACTTTGTAGCTATTTTGGAGAACATCTACTTGTATCTTTCTCTCTGATGATTCTTATGCTCATAGATTGCAGATGGCATTGCGATCTGCATATATCATTTTTATATAATGCCGTCATTCTGGTTACGAAATGCTCATTCCGGATTAGCCGCTACATCTATGCTATAAGGATTTTTGGAACCGGTCTTGCTTCCTTCTTTCGTGAGTGTTACAAAGTGACGGACATTCTAAATTTCCCCGTGAGATGATGGTCCACTCCAATGGATCTCTCGTCCTCGGTGGCAGAGCCAGAAATTTTTCAGTCGGGTAGCCAGGGTGGGACCAGAGGTCATTTTGCTGGGGGCACATAAATCTAAATATGAATATATGGCATTTAGAAAATAAGGGAATACTTAAGGTACCTGAATGCTATGACTCTACATTGTTTATAATTCAGGCAGTGGTTTCCGTTTCGCCCAGAGCCACCCCTTGTCACCCTACAGATCTGTGTATGCTCTTCCTTATAGGCTATGCTGTCCAGGGGAATCCGTGAGCTTCTGTTAACATCGGACGCCCACGACGGCTTCAAGTGCGGAGGCGTAAATGGAGGTGCGACACTGTCCCTAGAAGTATTTCTCACCCTATATTTTGTAAACCGTGTTTCCAGTGCGGTTCAGACTAAATATACATTCAACACAATGTGACCTCATCCTTCTTTCCTTTTTTTACCGAAGCCCTGAAGACCATCAACTTTCAAAAATTAACACCTGAAGTACGAAAGCATCTGGATAAAATGGCGGTAAGGTTCACGTTAAACATGACCGTTGATCTGCAGACCGTTACCTGACAGACCGCCTTGGGTGACATCCTCAGTCAGTTGTATGGTGAAGACCAAAGGTACCGAGAAATGTTCTGTGTAACACGGGCTTAAGAATTCATGGAGGTTGGTCTTGTTGTGGACGGTTCATTGTTTGACAACCACGGTACATAAAAGGCAAGAGTGTCACATCTAAAGGGTACAAAGTAAAGAAACAAGCAGATTCCTCAGGTACGTCTAGCTGTGATAGTCACAGGGCTCCGAGGATGATGGTGACATCAGACGCTGTGAGTGGTAGAGGTAGAAGACGGACTCTTTGTTGATGTTGGCAGTGTAATCCCAGGGGATACAGTGTAATCCCAGGGGGATACAGTGTGTCTTTCCATACACGCTTTCACAGCCAGAAAAGCCAAAACTGGTGATGGAGTATTGGACTGGGTGGTTTGATGTCTGGGCTGAGCCTCATCACACCTTTAAAGCTGAGGGTAAGGCTCTTTCCGTATCGCGCCGACAGCGTCATTTTCTTACAACATCCTTTATGACCTTTTGCTCATGACGACTGATTTTTGGGGTTCTGTCTATTTCTGTCATCTCAGAAATGGTTTCCATAGTAACAGAGATTTTGAAACGGGGCATGTCCATCAACCTTTACATGTTCCATGGTGGAACCAGCTTCGGGTTCATGAATGGAGCTACAGATGTGGGGACGTACAAGCCACAGGTCGGCAGCTATGGTGCGTGTCTCCTGAATCCCACTTCACTGGGGTGATGTAATGTAGACTCTTTCTGAAAATGTAAAAGTGACTGAAGGTTTGGTTGCATTTGTTATTTACCCCCCAGCTACTCTGAATTCTAG
>JAODKE010000038.1:82743-98288 GCA_026779605.1 Mormyrus hasselquistii | reverse complement strand
AGATTATGGTTAGGTTAGGGTTAGAATTACGATTAGGGTTTGGCTTGGGTGCTCCTCTCCTGGGGTGGAGATCCAGGGAGGGACCGGTTGATCCTGGGAGACTTACACAGGATTCAATACTCCTTTCCTGGGGTGGACATCCAGGGAGGTACTGGTGGATCCTGGGAAAGATACCCAGGATTGGATGCACCTTCCCTTGGGGTGGACATCCATGGAAGAACTTAAATATTTAGGTAGATACATGTAATTACTTGTACACACACACACACACACACACACACAGACAGCATGTTTCAAAGGTCTGCAACCAAACATGCCTGACATATAAAACTAAAAGCAAAATGCTCTCCGTGGACCCATTAAAATCACTTGAAAACAAACATACAATCATTCAGAAAATTGTTACCGGCTAGGATGAAAATGGCTTACCAGATATTTTCTTAGTTCAGCAACAAGACTTTTGCCAGTTACACAGTGTTAACTCTCTCCTCACTCTTATAGAGAAACTTTCTAAATGAACAGTGAAGCCCCAAATCCTGCCTTTTATTGCTTTATTGCTTCATCCGTCCACCCATCCATTTTCCGCTGCTTATACAGGGCCGGGTTGCAGGAGCAGAAATCTGAGCAGGGATGCCCAGACCTGACTTTCCCCAGCCAGCTCCTCGGGGGGGGGGGTATCAGCATGGGGTTACCACCTCAATCCTGGACTTCCAGTCTGTCAGGATCAGTACCTGCCCTGTCATTTTCCTGTTTGACCAGCAGGTGCCACTGGCCGTTCCATTCCCATTCCAAATATCAAGGATGTTGAGGTTGCGTTCGTGCCAAACGAGACCAATCCCATGATTCATTCTGGGCCAAGTTCATTCTTCGGGGGGTGGGTCATTGTCCTCACTGTTTAGTAATTATAACACTCACCGGTGTCACGTTATTCTTAGTCCTAATGTTTGTTTTACTGTCAATGCTCCACACCTGTTTTTTGTTTAGTCTTGGGGGGGCTGTTCCACAAAGCAGAATTAAAGGAAAATCTGACTTATTTCGACCAATCTGGCTTTTTTAAGTAGGAGTTCCGTTCCATCAACATGTATTAAATGAATCCCCGCTGAGCTATTAAGTCTGCTCTGGATCAGGTTAACCGTATCGCTTAGTCAAACGGTGTCTCAAAGAACGTCCGACGTGTGGGAACAAGTTTCCAAAAGATCGTTCCGTCGGACGAAATTCCGCGCTCATATTATCTGTTGAATTATGTGTCCTTATCTGTCATAATATTGTACATTATCTGATTGAATTATTTTGTCAACCTGTAAGGTGTAATACCAAAATGACATGCCCCTATATATTTGATTTTACGAATGAAAGTATTTTACGGAGATCAAACAATACAGAATAACATATTACAGGAAAAATGACATGCGAACTCAGAAGGTTCCCCATCAGCTATGGTGATCGAACCAGGAACTTTCGCTGTGTAAGACGACAGCATAAACCACTGTGCCACTGAACTCAGCACTTGTAACATTGACTCTTTTGGGAAAGTCTGGCTTTCTTTAGCTACTTTCATGGAATATCCCCGTTACCTATATATATAGGTAGCTATCTTTGTTTTGTTCTTTGTTGCTTATTGTATGTGTTACCTGCCAGTGTTTCTGTGATTGTTGTAGATGATTTTCTTTGTTCGTAGTTTCAACCCTTGGTTATCCTTGCCTAACCTACGTACGGTGGACTGTCTGTCCATGGCCTGCCATGATACCAGGACAAGAATATTGCACATATCGACACCATTCCAAAGGTTTTGTTTAGATCTGTTTCATGGGGAAATTATAATCCCGTATGACACTGTAATCTCCAATAGTTTGCATTCATTGCTAATTATTTACTATTTAATATAATCACTCATTCCATAAATTATGTCCCCATACCTTACACTGTCTCTTTTTACATAAAATAAGTTTTTTTTATTTATTATGCAAGAGGTGCCTGTACTTGTCACATTAAATTCTACTTAAACTACTAGTTAAAAACTACAACAATTTTACTAGTACAATTTCCATTAATCACTCTTTTTATAACATATCATTCTGTTCCTACTATTTGTTGTATGACGTAAGACGTTTAGTTGTTTTTGGTTGGATTTTTATTTTGTAGGTGGTCATTGTTCTCATCTGTTTCGTCACCCATTTTCAGTGTAACAACTTTTTCTTTACTAACCTAATATTTCAACATAGCGACAACGCGCGATGCTGCAGTCACCGAATATGCAGTTCGTATGTAGAACTTGCCTTGTCATGAAACTACAGACACAGTACGTTCTCAGCGTGTCAGTCCCTAAAAAACAAAATACAGACTCTTTCTATTATTCGGCTACAGCTCTGACTGAATATGAGAGTGTTGTTAACACACGCATATAAAAGGCTCAGATTACGGGACATTCCGTGAACAGGTGCTGTGCCCGATTCGGCATCCCTGCCGTGAAATGCATCCCCTGTCTGGAGCGAGTACATGCAACTCTTTTTTCGTTTTAAAGGAGGAAAATAAGTATTTTCATCCGTCTAATGTACTACAGAAATAGGAAAACGTATATGTACATTTTAAAAAATTACATCACTCTTTCAAATCGCAAAAGATGCAATTAACCCATATGGTAATAATAAATTATATATGCGATTACATGTAAAAGATGAGTCCTGAATGAAAACATCTTATTTATTTACTAGTATAAACTATAGTACTAAACTCGTTAGTTTATTAGTTTATGAGCAACGAAGTCCTTGGGTTTATTCACGAACACAAAGAAAATTACAGAATATGATTTCTTACATTTAATAGCCTAATTTGATCAAATGACAGAAAGATGCAGGGGGTGGGATGCATAAGGAAGGTGCATTTTATGCACCCCTTTCAAAACGGGTTGTACTGAAATTGAATCTTTGAAGCTTGCTGATGTAATACTTTTTGGTCCACTGTGAGTATTATCAAAACATTTTATAGGAAATCCCGAGACGAAAATCCAGAGAGGGTACTTTTTGCAACAGCTTATCTGTCAGGAAACGCACCCCCTTTAAACCCTGGCTCTTTTGATATTACATAAATGAAACTTGCTCAGATAGTTTATTTTAGTCCACCGTGTGTACTATCAAAAGCATGTTTTGATATAATCACCTGAGAAGAAAGAAAATCCTAGGTCTGGGCGGGGTTTCCTCTCACTTGGATATGCCCTAAGCACCCCATCCGAGATAGGTGCTCGTACCACCTCAAACGGATCCCTTAGATATGGAGCAGCAGCTCTACTTTAAGCTCCTCCGATATACCTGAGCTCTAAGGCTGAGCCCACACACCATGAGAAGGAAACTCATTTGTGCCCCTTGTATCCTCGATCTCATTCTTTCTGTCCCTATTCAAAGCTCGTTACCGAACGTAGGGGTAGAAACTACTGGTAGATAGATAGACCGGTAAATATACAGCTTCGCCTTCCGGCTCTACACTCCCTTGTTCGCTACAGAACGGTACAATGTCCGCACCGCTACTGCTTTAAATGTCGTTTTCTATTGGTCAGATTCTTTGTCACGTTGATCTGGGAATTTCAATGCGATTCACAAATATATAATAGTAGACGTAGTGTACGTAGCCCTGGTTACGTCGCCACATGTTAAGGAAATATCGTACGGCTTCATGACTACATAGGAACTATTGGGTCGGTTCAAGTTTAAGCACCATACGGTCGGCATTTTTTTTTTTTAGAAAGCCTGTTTCGTGGGTTTAATTCCTCGGCCTATCGGTGACAGCGGCGTTACCTGAAAATGCTGTTAAAATAACAAGCGTGTTTAAAGAACCGAATGTAGAGGCGATCAGGTGGCAATCCGATGCGCCGGGAACAGATATAAACGGAGACCTTTGAATGTTCTCAGAAGTATCAATTATTTATTTTGGTTGTTACAAATGATTAACTCGGTTTGTTGGCGGTTATTATTCACATCTCCAGTACGGGTCCTGTAAATTACCTGATTGCGAGTAGGCAGTTGCGTTTTAAACGGATTTTCTTGACGATCTATTTTTGTAATTATATTTTACCAAGAAATGGGCTTGTTCATTCACATTATATCGGCGTTCGGGTGGATCGTTGTTGTTCTCCTTACAGTGTTGGCGATTGCAGCTTACAAACTTGGACTGCTTTTCCAGTTGTTTCACAAGGTAGGTTACAACTAGTGAAGGTAAATCTTCAGTTGCACGCGTGAGATCTGCATTAATACATTTTAGAAATGACTAAACGTACCTTGGGCGCTTTCTGGTTTTATTGTGTGACTAATAGATGAAAACACTTAAGTCTTATTGCATGATAGAGTGCATGATCTAATATGCAATAATATGCAAAGCTGCATGTCTTGTTTAATGGGGACTTGTACACCGAATACTAAATCATGCAATTTAAAATAAGCTACGCATTTCTTAGTACCCAAATTACACTTAAACCGTGTTTGCACATGTAATTGTTTTTGTTGTCAATGATCTCAGACCGAGAACAAGAGCTCTCGGCATGGTGGGGAGAGTGTGGCGGAGGTGCTGCGGGCTCACGGGATCCGCTTCGTCTTCACCCTGGTCGGGGGTCACATCTCGCCCATCCTGGTGGCCTGCGAGAAGCTGGGCATCCGCATTGTGGACACCAGACATGAAGCCACTGCCGTTTTCGCGGCCGACGCCGTTGCCAGGCTCTCCGGTAAAATGCTCCTGGCATTACCCCTTTCTCCACAAGTTACCTGAATAAGAATTTTTCTTTTTTTTGTAGTTTAATAAAAAAGGGTAAATCTGGCGGAAATCTGAAAGAATCTGGTTTGTTCCAGATTATACAGTTTGCAGGATGTTAAGTACAGTAATCACAGCTGCCGAGTTATCAGATTTGTGTGCACCTTTGGACCAGCATTGACTCCCTTCTTGCTCAAAGGCACCGTTGGGGTCGCAGTTGTCACCGCTGGGCCGGGTCTGACAAACACCATCACAGCGGTGAAAAATGCACAGATGGCAGAATCGCCCCTACTCCTGATGGGGGGGGCAGCAGCCACGTTGTTACAGGTCGGTGCTAAGCTAACACCCAACTACTTCCACATCTGTTGTATCGATCCTGGTCTCAGCTGCAGTCACCATCATCATAATAATCACTTTTAATGCTTAAAGTGTAATTAATTACTCTAAATGTCTAGGGTAGGGGAGCCTTGCAGGACATCGACCAGATGTCTCTCTTCAAGCCCCTTTGCAAGTTTTGTGCTTCTGTGCGAGCTGTGCGGGACATTGTGCCCGTGGTGAGGAAGGCCTTGGTATTGGCCCAGTCTGGAACTCCAGGTATAATGTCATTCAACCACTGTAAAAACAAAACAAAAACATAGTGTATTCAAGCCCAGCTGGATTTCATCCCTGGCTCAAACAATCACCCCCTTCTTCATTTCTGTAGTATGATTCCAATAATATTTGAACTGTTCCTTTTCAGGTCCGGTGTTTGTGGAGTTTCCCATTGACACACTCTACCCCTTTCATGTGGTGGAAAAGGAATTTGTGGGCAAAACTGCCCCCAAGGGGTTCATTGGAAACATTATTACCTGGTACAAAGGATTTTTTAAAGAAAAATTGATTCTAGCTTTTAAATCCATGTGAAAAATCGACAGATCAATTTGAATTTCCATATTTGAAGTAAAATGGATGACGGTGAAACTTTCAAGCATAGTTAGGGTTGTTATAAATATCTATGATATAATATGATTTTTTTTCTGAGAGTGCTGGAAAACATGAAATAGCGATGAAGAGCTTTTTTGGTGAATAAAGATGCATCGGTGTATGAAGGGTTTTCCTGTTCTCTGTCAGGTATCTCCGTAATCACCTGAAAAACCTGTTTGCTGGTGCCTGGGAAAGCCGGGATGTCTCTCCATTACCTGTAAACGTACCTCTGGCCACAGATAATCAGGTAAGGGGGCCGTGTCCGGCAGACACTCCGGGCCGCTTCGAGGGCAGAGTGCTCGTATAGTGACTGATTGCATATCCCTTTGTACACATACAGTGCTCACCGGAAGCTTTGGGATGTTTGCTTAATTCTGTAAAAACATTGCAAATGTATTGGTTTTGTAACAAAAGTCCAATAACAAGCAGTGTTTAACATGTCTGTACAGATGATGTTCGCAGATGTTTTCCTTTTATTAAATATCAACTGACTCCTTCAGTTCTATTTTGCCATTTTTTCGTTGACAGTCATTGGCTCCCAAACAGAAACCAAGCACAAATGTTTTTTTTTTTGTTTTTGCAAAGGTGTTGCTAATTAAAAAGCACCCAATGAGACTATTTTTCAACTAACTTAACTCAGAACAGCTGTTTTAGAACTATAATTTGGGTTTCAACTTATTCCTACTAGAAATAAACGTTTTACTTAAAAAATAATAATTTAAAACTACTGTCTGTTTCTAATGTGATGTATATGTTTTTGTAAACAAATTAAGTAATGATATTTGTTATAAATCCAATAAATTTGCAGTATTTTTTACTGAATTAAGTGTCCCAAGACTTTCTGTGCACACTGTAGATGTTAAAATATTTAGTAACACTACTTAAAAGCAAAAATACCTACATTTAAATTTACGTATTTAAATTGTTTGCCTTGTAAACTATTTTTTTTTGTTAGAACAAGGTCATATTAGCTTTTAAAGTCAGGAGGTCATTTTGCACAACCTGTGCCCTCATGTTAATTGAAACTAGTTGCAGATGCTCATTGTATTGGCGGTTATTTGAAACTGGTTCCTCCGTGTCAACCTCTAGGTGCAGCTGAGCGTGGAGCTGGTCAGCAGAGCCAAGAAGCCGGTGATCCTGCTGGGTAGTCAGGCAACGCTTCCCCCCACCCCTGTTAAAGAGCTCAGGTACCTGGGCTTTGTGGGTGGCCGGTTATGCTGTTACTTTTAGATTAAATACTCCTTTCACTCTTAGTATAGTGATTAAATGACAGGAACTGCTTTTTGTCTTAACTCACTGCGGAGCAGATTGACTTTGAATAGATCTGGTAATTGTTGATTTAAATATCCTGTTATATCTAATTATGGGTCCAAGCAGAGTGACTGTTGGAACCCTATTGTTTGTCATGAATTGAAGTGACACTAATTCTAAAACCTTGGTTCCAAATACCTACTGCAGAACAGCCCTTGAGTCTATGGGAATCCCTTGCTTCTTGGGTGGCATGGCCCGAGGCATGCTGGGAAGGGACAGTCCTCTGCATATCCGGCAGAACAGGCGCGACGCCCTAAAGGAAGCAGATCTGGTCATTCTGGCAGGTGAGGTGTCGCTTGTTTACTTACGTTCTGTAAGCAGTATCAGAACAGGGTAGATACGTTCAACATTCCACTTATTCTTGTGCAATGGACAGCCGTAAGGCAGTCTTCTGTTTCTGGAATATTCTGACTGTGGTGATTTGTCTGACAGGTACCGTGTGTGACTTCAGGCTGAGCTATGGGCGAGTTCTGAATCGGCGAAGCAAGATTATTGCGGTCAACAGAGAGAAATCCCAACTGCTGAAGAACTCTGACATGTTCTGGATGCCCACTGTCGCCATTCAGGGTATAACTTTAACTGAGAAACCCAGCTTGGGAACATGATGTAGCTCGATCTTTACGCCAGATTGCCCCAGTGTCTGCCCATGGCTCTGCCAGTTTCTTGTTTTCACATGTATCAGCCCGTCTCCCTGTGTCTCCTTGCAGGGGATGCTGGGTCCTTCCTGATGCGTCTTTCTAAAGGGCTCATGGGTCACAAATGTCCGCAGAGCTGGCCACAAAGTCTGAAAGACGGGGACAGAACCAAAGAGAAAGCCAACCGGTACATCTGTTAGCATTCGCTAGAATGGACTTTACCATTATCGTGAATGATTATGAATATGGCAGTTAAAGTTCATGCTAAAAAAGAAAAATCACCTTTTAGTGACGTACATTTACCTAGGCTGTGTTTTATTAATGAACCTTTTTTGTCCCCGTGGGGAAATTATCTTTATACCTCCCTCAACTTTGCTCTTTGTATTTCCAAGGTTTAGAAGATTGACTCATGGTTCAGGCTTAAAGCTGATTTAAAAACGATTTATTTTGTCAATTTCCAAATTAAAAGTAAATACCAGTTTTTTTTTTTTTGTTTTTTTGTTTTTTTTGCATGAATTTAAAATATCTTGTGTAAAGGCGCCTGTGATCAGAAGGTCACTGGTTCAAACCCCATGGTTGACAGCATTATGTCATTGGGCCCCTGAGTAAGACCCTTAACCTGAATTGCTCCAGGGACTGCCTGACCCTGCCTTCTCAGAGAAAAAGCATCTGCTAAATAATTCAAATTTAAATTAAAAGGCAAATGCATCATAATCCATTTATAAATCTCTGGATTATTCACATTAATGAGGAGGTAGGTTTCATTTTCGTTGTTTTACAGTAGCAAGTGTTTTTCTCCCGGACAGAGCGAAGGCGATTGAGAAGACGGAGCATCACCTGAACCCGCTGAGCGTTTTGCACTGTGTGGACGACCTCATGGCAGAGGACAGCATCATCGTGGCCGATGGCGGAGACTTCGTCGGCAGTGCTGCTTACATTATGAGGCCCCGCGGCCCACTTCGCTGGTTGGACCCAGGTTCGAGCCCATCGGGCAGCAAACCTCCATTCTTTGTGCCTCATGCCCTCGTGTGCCTCGTCACCTGAAAGTATTAATGTTCTTCAACCCCAACAGGGGCATTTGGGACCCTAGGAGTTGGCGGAGGCTTTGCTCTCGGGGCAAAACTCTGTAGGCCTGAGTCGGAGGTATGACAACCTACCATTAAGGATTTTAAGAGTTATCCATTAATCTCTCATGCTAATTTCACAATGTGTAACACATGTGTTTTTTGTCGTTGAGTATTTTGGATTGAATAATAAGCAATGCATGATGGGGATGGCAGGTATTTAATGACAAATGGTGACTGAGTGAGTCTCTTCAGGTGTGGATTATCTATGGAGATGGATCACTGGGATTCAGCGTGGCGGAATTTGACACGTTTGCCCGTCACAAGGTACCCTGGTCATGAGTGGACAGAGCGCGGAGAGCAGCCCCATATGAATCACTGACACTATTTCCGTCTTCGTTAGACGCCAGTGATTGCCCTGGTGGGAAACGACGCTTGTTGGAGCCAGATCTCCAGAGAGCAGGTGCCCATCCTGGGCAGCAACGTAGCTTGTGGTCTAGCTTACACAGGTCAGCATGGGGAAACTTTTTTTTAATTTCTCCAATTGTGTTGACAAAGAATGCCAATCATCATGTGTGTGTTTTCTCTTTGTCAGATTACCACGTAGTTGCAGATGGTTTTGGGGGCAAGGGTTATTTGATTGGACGAGAGGAGGAAGGCAGGCTGAGCGATACTGTGAAGAAGGCTCAGCAGGAAGCCCGAAATGGGAGGCCGGTTCTGCTCAACGTCCTCATTGGGAAGACTAACTTCCGAGAAGGTTCAATATCCGTGTAGAGCTAGGGCTGCATGCTCTGTGCAGTATCTGCTCATCTCACTACGACCAACCACTCACTGCGGTCAGCAAGCTGTGTTCCACACTGCATAATGCAATGGTTCTTCACGTTCCTCCAGTTTGATGCGAGAGCATCTAGAGAACTTGATATACTGTGTGACATTATTTCCATATTACCTTTGGTTTGAAGCCTTTTAAAAGTCTTTTGTTTCGTAAGGGATATTGAGAGTAGTTTTCCAGTGAGTGATTCACACACTGTTTGAAACTGCAGTGGAATCTCCAGTTTTATTGGAGCAGCCTATGCTAAACTTCGCTATTTGAGCCTTAAGACTGCACTGACTGACTCCAAAACAGTCATACACCACCAGGCCCGTAGCCAGAATTGAATTTCATGCGATGGCCGGCAACCCTACTGACACCTTCCCATTGGTAGATTTTGCAGACCAGAGCTGGAGTTCAGACCTGTCATTTTACAGCCTGGCATGCCTGTGTACCATATTTTAATAACATTTAAATATGCCTGTATGCAAAATGTTGCCTTTGCTGTTATTGCTAAATTTACCAAAGTCCAATGTATATTTAAAGGGACGTTCATGTTTTAAATGGCCACAAGTGATCATTGAGCGGTGATGTATTGATTATGCACATTGCTTAATTATGTAGAGCTAACATTATAGGATGTTAGTGAGATGATTTTGCCAGATTTCTTTTATTTCTCTTTTAAGGTCCCGTGTCTATAATTTATGGGCTGGAAAATTCTGCCACTCTAACCAGGCTTGATTCTGTATAATGCACACTGAGCCTCGTTCTGAGTTTTAGTTGAAGACAAGGCAGAATATCAGGAGTGTGAAATCCACTGTATAGAAAATCACAAGTGTGTTTTCTCAGTGCTACCAGTGCAAAATGGTTTCTGCTCTTCAGAAGCACCCGGTGGATTTTAACTGCACTCCATCATCAAATCTTGATATTTAAGTAATCCGGTGTGTATTTTAGGTACTCTTGTACTGGGTGAATTACTGTAAATGTATTACAGAATCACTGCAAAAATGGAATTGAATCTAGTGAAGATGCAAATGGCCTTGTCACCTGTAAGCCCAGTTAATAATGTGCATTATCTTTTAAGAGAAATTATCGTTGTTCCTTTCTAATATTGATTAATTATTCATTTAATTTCGGACATTGTTTTGTGCATTGACGTGCATTAAGTTTTCCCATTTAGTAAAGGCACTAATAAACTAGATCAGGGGTTTGGAAATTTAATATTTTTGTAAGATGCTGTTTCCTTGCAATAAAGTGAATGAACAACCGTTTAAGGTGCCATTGAGTGAATATCAGTAATCTTACATGCAGCACCAATACGGATATGAAGCGCTCTGTCTTTAATGTAAATGCAGATTTAATGTTTGATCGATCAGCACCATGCTCTGGGTTTACATAATAGATCTAAATATTTAATAAACCAATATCAGAGAATGACTGCTCGTTTGCCAATGAATACCCAAAATGAAAAGGGAAAGAATTAAAAATATAATTCTACTAATAAAGCAATTCAGACCGGCCTAAGGTAAATGGCTTAGTGTTCGAGTTTTATTTTAACTACAACTCCCGCAAAGCCTCTTGGGCATGCGTAATGACATACCACAAAACCTCTTGGGCATGCGCAGTGACATACCACAAAGGGCCGGGGTGCTGTACTGGACTGTTGTTATGTGAGAGAAAAAGAAGAAACAGGACTTAAAGGTAACGGGTGAATCTAAGTATACAGCAGCCTGAGGTAAGTTCAGTGTCGGGACTGCTCTCTACGAACGTGTACACCAACCAGAACGTGTAGATAGACGTGACAGATAAGTAATTCTGAAGGTAACAATGTGTTTAGCAGTTTAGCTACCATACTGGTCTGAAGCTGGTTGATGCTGGTAGCTAGCTATGACCAGACTTGCCCAGTACTGACCTCCAGGTGACAGGCTGAATTATTAATTTAAAAAACCGTAAAACTTGTTTTTACATGTAGCAAAGTTATATGGGCGGTGAATCTAGCGATCAGGGTAGCATGTACATTAGCTGGCTAGCTCCTGTCTAAATGTGAGTCAGTTTAATTAACTTGCGAACGAGGGATTTTTCCTTTTTCATTTTCAAATTTTTGTTGTGGTCTGATGTATTACTACAGACTACGTTCATTTTAATCACGTTGTCAGCTTACTTGCCCGATATGGTGCACTCGTGTTTTGTTACTAACAAATCATGGCCACTGGTTAGTCTGTAAATGTCACTCCATAAATTAACACACAGTTTACTTATTTTTACTACTTCGTCTCTTTTAACTACCCATCTTCCTAACTGCCTTAGCCTGTCGCCTTACCAAAATGACATTTTACGCAAAAAGCTTGCCTATTTTATTTGGCCATACTTGCATTGCTCTAATGCGAATGAACAAAATGTGTCGCGCGAATCTAAATGGCAGGTAGTAAACTGTCAAGTTTTATAGCACGATACTTATTAACTCTATGTATTTTTAATGCAATGTAAGCTTTGTGTATTGGGCTGCAATTTGTATCATGTGAAACGTTTTGTATAGATGCGTAAAGCCAACCCCGGCAAAAAGTATCTGTCAGCAAAACAGGTTGAGGTTCGTCAGTAAATATACATTATTTCCCCATTTAATCGATCTGCTGCCTTTCCTTTATCATCTGAGGAAAATCTCTCTGATCTGGTCTTCTCCTCCCCACCCTTTACACCTGGCGTTCCTGCAGGTTCCCAGATCCTCCTCTGACACTATGAGCCATTTCCAGATGCCCAAATCCCTGGACGTGCGCAGTTGATGTCTTGGCGGCCTGGAAATGGCAGTCAGCGTTAGGACCTTCCTCCGTGATGTCGCGACGGTATGGGCGCGTTTCCTTATATGACATGGAATGGACTTCCTGAAGCGCTCCTGTTTACTTTATTACGAAGTAATAGCCCTGGATGGCAGCTGTGCTCATCCGTAGCTTTTATGCAGCCATATCTGCTCGGTGTTTTGCAGTGATCGATCGTGGCACGGTTGACGTCGATGTACTCGGTGCCTCTCTTCCCCCCTGGTGTCCAATTTAAGGGTAGCTTCTGTGTCAGGGGGTCACTAGTGGGTAGCTGATGAGGAGGTGACTTTCATGAGATCCTCTTCTGGGAATGCCTTGGACTTTGGGTCCTTAAGTGTCATGCAAGGAGATACCTGTACATGCTCTTTGACTTTCATCAGCTGTGATTATTGGCATGTTTGAGTTTGCTTCATGTTCAAGTGCAGAGTTCTTCTTTAAAAGCGAGCGTTTAAAAAAAAAAAAATCTACTTAGAACCTAAAATGCTAAATGCAACAGCGGTTCAAGATATTAATAGTAGAGATTCAGTATCAATGCGCTTTGCCGCCATGGTTTCTACATGAGTATGCATTCTGAGATTTACTGATACCTCCCTCATTACCATGCAATGCTTCACTGTTGTAAATTACTATCTGTACTTAATGTAGACCATTGTATCGTACATCTTGTATTTACTCCATCATTTCTTGCCTTAACATGCACTCTTGCACTTTTTATACATTTATCAATTACACATGCGAGCATCAGTCAGACTGCATGCGGCCATTGTTCTGTGTTGTCAGTATGCTTCTACCATATGTATGAGAGTCATGGACCAGCGGAGACAAATTCCCCATCTGTGTGAACATTCTTAAAACCTAAATAAAGCTGCTTCTGGTTCAGGTAGCTGTGATTGGTAGTTCTGATGATAGCGTAAAATTCAGCAAAATAGAAAATGTCCTTTTTTAGGAAACAGGCCTTTCCTCCCACATGACCCCCCCAGCTGTGGTGATACGGCGTGAGTCAGAGGCTCCTGTGGCGGCGCTCACTCTGTGAGGCTTTCCTCATGCTCTCCCACCCCGTGCTTCACACAGGGCATTAAGGACTCCATCCTGGGCATCCGCACCATCTCTAAACTGGATGCCCGGATCCAGCAGAAGAGGGAGGAGCAGCGGATGAGGCGGGGCAGCGGGGCGCTGGCGCAGAGACGGGCACAGAGCGAGGAGCGCAAGCCGGAGAGGTAGGGGCGGACGTGGGGATGTGCTGGGTTACAGGGAGGGGTCCGCAGGAAGCTGCTTGTGGGACACACTCTAGGATATGATTGAGGGACAGCTGGAAAGATGGATGGCCATTTATCCTGAGCTGTAGTTATTTGTAACAGATTTTCACCTAGGTTAATTTTTAATTGCCCCTTTTAATCTGATTAGTTTATTCACCTGATATTAGTTTGGAATCAAATATTTGTCTTGGGCTTTTGTGCTTTCTGTTGAATTATTCATCTGTTTATCTGAAAGCATTATGAAATGAAATAGCCTAATTACACTGTCCTGGATTGACAGTGGGTTGCTGTTCTGCGTGTGTGTTTATCTCTTTCCAGTGAGCCCAAGTTAGCCAGTCGGATCTTCCAGTGCTGTGCGTGGAATGGTGGCGTGTTCTGGGTGAGCCTGACGTTGGCCCGTTATGGCAAAGCAGCTGACACCCGGCCCACTGTCATGAGATGCTTAACATCGCTTTATTTATATTTGGATGAGCGTTATGTTTAGATTTGTCAATCGATTGCCTTTATTGATTTCCTTTTTGCGCAGCTCAGTCTTTTCCTCTTTTACCGGGTGTTCATCCCCCTGCTTCAGACTCTCACGGAGAAAATAATCGGTATGTCTTCCCTTGGGGCGGGCTGTGGGCTGTATTCTTTCTAGTGAAGCCCACTGCTGAACACGACGCTTCCTTTCAGGTGACCCCTCCCTGCACGGGGACATCTGGTCGTGGTTGGAGTTCATCCTCAAGTCCGTGTTCAGCGCGTTGTGGGTGCTGCCCCTCTTTGTGCTCAGCAAGGTCGTCAACGCGATTTGGTTCCAGGTTTGCTGGCCGCGCGTCTCTTCACTGTTTGCGCTAACAGAGCCTTCGTGCGCGTTGACTTTCCTGTGGTTCTCGTCTGTTTCAAGTTTAAGGTTGAAGTTTTATTGTTATATTTCCACGGACCGCAGTAAAATTCTTAAGCTACAGTTGCAGTGTAAAGGGACTGGTGCATCGGGGGATGAGGTCAACAGTGGTGTAAGACAAGACAAAACAATGGAAGATAAGAATGAACAATGGGGATAAGGGTGCAAATAAAGGACAGTATTTTAAAATAAGCGCAAGAGTTGTCATTCATACAGTCAGCAGCTCCTGATTTGTTTTTATATGCTGTATATCTTAGCCTTTGACTGAGAGCCTGTTGGTCCCTTTCAGTCGGTCCCTTGTACTGTTGAGTCTTCTGATAGCCACTAAGTTACTTGCTTCCAATAAAATGTCAGTGCGGTTTTCGGTGAAGTAGAGATGAGTTTGTGGATTCGCACCCGAGCAGGCCGACTCTCGTCTGCTGCAGGACATCGCTGACATGGCCTTTGAAGTGTCGGGCCGTAAAGTCCAACCGTTCCCAAGCGTGAGCAAGATCATCGCCGACATGCTCTTCAACCTCCTGCTGGAGGCGCTCTTCCTTATTCAGGTGACCCGGCCGCGTCGCGCGCTGGTGTTCCCGTCGATGCGCATGCGCGGTATGGGATCTCACCTCGCACGATTGTGGCTCCCTTACAGGGTGTCATCGTCAGCCTTTTCCCCATCGATATTATCGGCCAGATGGTCAGCCTTCTTCACATGTCCCTGCTGTACTCCCTCTACTGCTTCGAATACCGCTGGTTTAATAATGGTAAGCACACGCCGTCTCTCTTCGATGGACCTGGAACGGTGGTTAAGGTTTGCCGGCATTCAGCTACACAAGCGGCGATCGGATGGATCCTCCTGCATCAATTACTGTTTGTAGCCAACAGAAGGCCCTGCGGGGGGGGGGGGGGGGGGGGGGCATACAGTATGAAACAAAAAAACATCAAAAACTGTAAAAAAACAATGTCACATGACGTGGTATTTCCACATCATGGAGTGACAATTAAATTGATGTACAAGCCAGTCCTTGACTAATGAGGCATCACAGAAATCACAACGCCATACTGAAAGTAAGACGCTGTGACATCTACCAACGCT
>JAODKE010000038.1:56499-81022 GCA_026779605.1 Mormyrus hasselquistii | reverse complement strand
ACATGCAACCTGTTGATCTGTGATATGGTAAGTCAGTTGTTGCAGTAATACTGAATCATGGGCTGTTTGAAAACTAGATATCAGATACGATTTTAAGATTTTTTATATATATATTTTAAGGTGCTTAATTTGTGCTTGATATGATATTACCACAAGCGCTGTCTTTTAATGGATGTTTGGAGATTTGAAAGTTCAGCAGGTCCTTCTGTCATCATTTGACCAGGTGCTGCCTCCTGCCCTGTTTATTCCACAGGTTTATTTCTCCATGTTTTCAGGACGTCGTTGATCTCGGTGGACTTATTATTACACCACCGGAGCATGTAATCCAGGAAAAGGGATCCTTTTATCCTTTTCCCCTGTTGCTTTTTGGACGATTCTTCAGTTTGTCAGCTAGGGAGCTGACAGGAATCTGCCAGACAAAGGAAGACTTGGTCAGAATAGCTGTTTTTATAGGGAATGTGGTTAGATTGGCCCCTTGTATAGGGAAAGATTTCAAGTCTCTTTCTTGAGTTTGAGTCGTTTGCTGTACACTTTTATATGTCAAGTACCCAAGTATTCATGCAGAAACAGAATCATTCATTCTCAGTGTCAAGGGTACAAAATCTTCTGACGCCCTGTGTTTCTGTTCCGGTTTGCCATGCAAACACATTTTTCCTCATTCTCCTTACCATATCCTCCTTTGACACTTTTGCTTCTGGACTTTTGTCTAAAGGAAACATTGTCCATCTGCGCAGCAGTGTCGACCGTCGCAATCGTTAAGCCTGGACTGAGGTTTTGGCAAAGCGTCGCTCGGAGGTGCACTTCAGCTAGCATTACCAGACCGCTTTGCAGGTTTTGCCCAGCTTTATGTTCGAATCAACCTTCCAGCACCCTCGCGAAGTAGAGAAAACCTATGCTATACTACAGATGTGGCTGGGTCATCTGTCGGCCCAACTATCGGATTGACGGTGGCATACTGACTTAACTCTGAGTTGCATTTCTGAAGTGAATAATGCAGTGCTAGAGTGCACATTCGTTTTAGACGGTCCACAAGATGGCGGTGTTGTTTCCATAACTGCGAAAAGCTTACAACGGTGGTAAATGTTACAGGAAATGTGTGTGTGTGTGCGTGTTTGCGCGCGTGTCTTACGTTTGTGTATTACATGTCACCTGGACATGAGGAGATGGGGTGTCTAACAAAGGTATTTAATGATTGTAAGTAGTACGTACAGTGCTAAGTTTGCGGATTTAATTATTGTGAATTTTTTGTAAATGTATCATGCATTTCAATAAAATTCATCTGAACATTATGTCTGAATTTTTTTTTGCTAGATACAATTAAGCTTATCAAAATTCTTTATGTATGGGGTTTGTCGTCTAATAACTAATACATTTTTAAAACGGTGAACGTTTGGAAATGCTGAATGTTTGGGGGAAAAAAAGCGGGTTTGCAAAATTGCCGCCTCTGTAAATATCCTCCCGAACTGTGGGGTCGCTGTTGTAAATGTTAGGGGTATTTCAACGTTTGAACTTGAATGCGACACGTCACTCCTTGAAGCCACAGGCCGCTCGGCTGCCGCACACGCGTAAACTTTGATTGACGTGTCTTTTGCACCAATTAGAAAATGCCCAGCGTCCTGATAGCCATTTGACAACCAATAAGAGTAAAGCATGAGAATGTTGGGCGGGCTGCAGGCTCTTTCTCCTGAGTGTGTGAGGAGTGTAGATGTAGCTGGCTCTCTGGAGCTTGGGTTTTGCTGGTCAAAGCAGGTAAAAAGCTTGCAAACGTGTATTATGTTTGTTTTATTATACTGCAACACCAAAATACCATTACGGTTTTTTTGCAGATGAAACGGCATAACAGTGTGACAATTTTAATTGCAGATATCCGTAGACCACAGCTAGCTGTATATGAACCCCCGTGCTAACTAGCTAGCTCAAACAGTCCGTACAGAGGGGGAGATGTGTATGATATTTATGAGAAATGTTTTAATAAATTAAAACATTTGTGTTGCCGTAATTGTTACAAAATTTTCTGAAAGAATTGTGATCTTTACAGTTTACTGCTGACTTTTACACACGTTTTCTTGCTTGGTACAATATTTCTTTCTCTTGCTTTCGAATGTTCTATTTGGCGTAAGTTTGTATCCTGTTTGCAGGGCTTCCGTTTTTTATTTATGTAGACACTAATCTGGCTAGACCTAGGTTGGCTGAGATCCCTAAGGCGGTGACCTTTAAAATTTTTGGGGTTATTTACTTTAGAGAATGGTCTCTAAACAGCTTTAAATACTGTGGTTGGAAGGAATTGATTGGGGATTATTAAGATGTATGTATTTTGTTATCAGGATACAGTAGCAAACTGTTAACTTTATATTTAACTTGGGTCGCTCTAAAGATGGTTCACATGATTCTGCGCCTGCCCATTAGATATTGAGATCACGTGATTAATATTAATGTCAGGTGGCTGTGTGTGTGTGTGTCTGTTTCCATGGTCCCCAGGTGTCTAGGGCTGGTCCTCCCGCCCCGTCGTCAAGATGACCAAGCTGGGGTTCCTGCGGCTGTCCTACGAGAAGCAGGACACGCTGCTCAAGCTTCTCATCCTCTCCATGGCTGCAGTTCTCTGTGAGTAACTGGGGTCCCACCCAGTCCTGCGAATGTCATGTGTCGGGTCAAAGCACCAGAATCGCTGAATGTCTGCCTCTTTCTTTTTTTCAGCGTTCTCTACACGGCTCTTCTCTGTGCTGAGATTTGAAAGCGTTATCCATGAGTTTGACCCGTAAGTTGTTCACTTTTTACGCTCCTACACTTCTTATTGTTAATCTAAACGGATCATTCTGTAGTAATCTGGAGCCTGTATCATGAAGATTTGTTAGTTAGATTAGATAACTTGTTGGTTTTAAGGTAATCTTGGCTAAACAGGGGCGTCTTAAATTTGACAGGTTGTCTTGCTAATCTAAAAATCCAGCTTTGTGATACAGTCCCTCTTTGAAAGCAGGGCTGTGACACTGCAGCTGAAGATGGTCTACAGCATCTTTTGTGTTCTTATTGTTTAGGTACTTCAATTATCGTACCACCCGTTTCTTGGCGGAAGAGGGTTTCTACAAGTTCCATAACTGGTTTGACGATCGAGCTTGGTACCCTCTGGGGAGGATCATCGGTGGTACGATTTACCCAGGTGAGGATGCCACGCTTCTCCAAATCCAACCGAGTACGTCACTGATGAGAGGGATGTGAAGTTCAGCTGCTTTTTCTGCGCCATGTAAACATCTTCCCATGAAGTGTCCTCAAGAATCACTGTAGTGAATCTGACTTTTTCAAAATGACACAAAATTGGTGCTGAAAAACATCTGTGGCCTGTTTCTATAGTATATTTAGGATATCTGTGGTGGGAAAGCATCCTGCCCCACGTGACTGTGCAGATGTTTGGAACACAGATATATGGAATAGAGCGGTGATTGACTCTCTGCTGCCCCCTAGGCCTGATGATTACCTCTGCAGCACTGTACCACGTCCTTCACTTCTTCCACATCACCATTGACATCCGCAACGTCTGCGTGTTCCTGGCGCCCCTCTTCTCCTCCTTCACTGCCATTGTGACGTATCACCTCACGAAGGAGCTGAAGGTAAGGTGGGGGCGGATATTCTGTTCAATATTCTGCCTTGTGTTTCAGTAAAAACGCCTGTATGAAACACCTGAGCTCCAGTAGTATAAGGGAATGGAGGTCCTGTTGTATTTTGGAGCAAAATACTTTTTTTTTTCTAGCTTTTTTTTTTTTTTGGCTTCACAAGTAATAACTACTTCCAAAAGGCACAAACTAACCACTGCTAAGTCAATCAGACCTTTCCCAAGTTAATGAGACCCAGGAATTGTGGAAGAATGGATCATGTGCTGGTTCCCATCCAACCGTTTCATCGGACGCTGTATCTCACCAAGCTTGTCGTCCTCTGCTGACCAGGATGCAGGTGCTGGGCTTCTAGCCGCAGCCATGATTGCCGTAGTTCCCGGTTACATTTCGCGTTCTGTGGCCGGCTCCTATGATAATGAAGGTTCGTGCATCGCTCTCCAAACTGACCCACCTCCACCCCCCCCCCCCCAAGCAGAATGCTCTTCAAGCTGAAGGTCGTGCTATACACCCAATCTCACTCTTTGTTTCCCTCGCCGCCCCCCGTCCAGGCATCGCCATCTTCTGCATGCTGCTCACCTATTATATGTGGATCAAGGCAGTGAAGACTGGCTCCATCTACTGGTCATCCATGTGCGCGCTGGCATACTTCTACATGGTGAGTGACGGATCTGCCGTGTGCGCGCTGGGGCTTCTCAAAAAAAAAAAAAAAACGGGCACTAGATGAAACTCCGCCCACATGCAGGCTTATTCTCTGTATGTGGAAATTGACGTTGTATGGGATCTAGTCCAGAACTCCCACCTTGGTTCTATGAATTGTGGCCCATAGGTGAAGTGTTTGAGTGCATCATTTGATCACTTGTTTGTGTGGAGGGTCGTCGCTGTTGTCCACAGCGCCCTCGTGTGTTGGATGACTTGCCGTCTTTTCCAGGTGTCCTCGTGGGGGGGCTACGTGTTCCTGATCAACCTGATTCCCCTTCACGTTCTGGTGCTGATGCTCACCGGCCGCTTCTCGCACCGCATCTACGTCGCCTACTGCACCGTCTACTGCCTGGGCACCATTCTTTCCATGCAGATCTCCTTTGTAGGCTTCCAGGCAAGTCCCGGCCACTCGCTCCTCCCCTTCTGTCAGTCAAGCTGTGCCGGAAGGCGCGCACACACATGGGCGTGGTGCTACTCTCTGGTCTGTGACCTGGGTGTGTCTTGTTTTCATTTGTAAACAGTGCAAGCTGATTAATTTAGCCAGAATTGCTAGACTGAGTCATTTTTTTTCCCACCTGTGTTATAGACTGTGGGACCTTGTCTGTCCTGTTCATCAGCTTCAGCTTTCATAACCTTTTTTTTTTTTTTTCTTGTTTTTTTTTTTTCCCAAGCGTCTGTTCTTACTAAAGTCATGAAGTTCCACTTTCAGTGTTCGTCATTGTTCTGAAGGCTATAACCAGTGTCGTTTTGGATAACATTTATTGGTGCATGTAAAACAAGTACCGTCGTTAATTGTTGTTTTTACACGTTTTTATTTGGAAAGGCCTTGCAGAATCATTCATGAGGTCCAGAGGATGTAGGTTTTTTTTTTTTTTACGATACACGCCCCCTGCTTGTGGCCATATAGACACGTCTTGGACTGTTGAATGTTGGCCAACAATCAGTTCTCGTGTCGTGTCCTGCCCAGTCAGAGGAAAATAAACATGCACATGTATCCTTGTGTAGGGGGCAGGTTACTGAACAGGTTGTCCCATCACCTGGCTTGAGCCAGTGGTGCAGAGAGGTATACAAACGTAGCGTTTGTTTGTGACCTGCTGATCTTGCTGCTCTTCATGAAGGGTGTTTTTTTCCCCTTTTCTTCTTTACCCTTCCCTCACTTCTTGGCCTCCAGGCTAAAACAGAGAGAGATACTGAAGAGATTAAGGTCCCCAATAGCGTTTTTTGCCTCCCGTTACCCTCACCGCATGTTATCCCCCCTCCCCTCCCTCCCCGCAGCCTGTACAGTCCTCGGAGCACATGGCCGCCTTCGGGGTCTTCGGCCTGTGTCAGATCCACGCCTTCGTCGACTATCTCCGCAGCAAGCTCAACACTCAGCAGTTTGAGATTCTCTTCAAGAGCGTCATCTCCCTGGTTGGTTTTGGGCTGCTCTCTGTCGGGGCAGTGCTCATGCTAACTGGTAAGTAGAGCTGGTTCTGGCTTTAGATCAGTGATTCCATTAACGAATCCAGTTTTTGCTGTCCTCCTTAAGACGATCATTCGCATCCGGTTTTGATACGCTCTCGGTGTATGAGCTTGCTGGCCTCGCGGTTGATCCATCTGCCCTGACACTGACACTGACAGTAACGTAGTTGTGGGATGTGCTGTTGGTGTCATTTGTCATCTTTTATCCCCGACCCCTGACCTTTTCATAGATGTTGACATTTAGTGCAAATTATACCGTTGTATTAATTACCTGGCCCAGTTATTGCCTTGACATAATCAGCCTTATTTTATTTTTACTTTTATCAGGGCTTAAATAGTTGGTTTTTGCTCTGCAGGTAAGATCTCTCCGTGGACCGGGCGTTTCTACTCCCTGCTGGACCCCTCGTACGCGAAGAACAACATCCCCATCATCGCCTCTGTGTCTGAGCACCAGCCCACCACCTGGTCCTCCTACTACTTTGACCTTCAGCTGCTGGTCTTCATGTTTCCAGGTAGGAGACCTTCACCGCGTGGTACTGCTGTGCCTCTTTATGTTGATGGCAGTGCCATTAAAGAACCCCCAACCCTCTCATTCAACAGTGGGACTTTATTATTGTTTCAACAACCTATCGGATGCCAGAATTTTCATCATCATGTATGGCGTCACCAGCATGTACTTCTCAGCTGTCATGGTGAGCATCTGTTTGGGCATCTGTTTTGAGCATCTGTTTTGAGACTCGGGTTAGGTTCTGTTGCATTTCTCCTCAGCAGAGTCCAGTGCTCTAAAAGTGGCGCTCCCTGGGGGTCTCTTCTAGGTGCGTCTCATGCTGGTCCTGGCTCCGGTCATGTGCATCCTCTCAGGCATTGGGGTCTCCCAGGTTCTCACCACCTACATGAAGAACCTGGACGTCAGCCGGCCCGATAAGAGAACCAAGAAGCAGCACGATTCCACTTACCCCATTAAGAATGAGGTGAGGCCTCGGAATAGCCAGAGCCTGTATTCCCCTTCGACCCCCAGCAGCTCTCGGTTCATTGACTAGCTGCCTGACGGAACCTGCCAGGTAACAGTTTTAATGTTGAATGATTCACCCTTTGCTCAGGTGGCTAGCGGCATGATCCTGGTCATGGCCTTCTTCCTCATCACCTATACCTTCCACTCCACCTGGGTGACCAGTGAGGCCTACTCCTCCCCGTCCATCGTCCTCTCTGCCCGCGGTGGAGACGGCAGCCGCATCATCTTTGACGACTTCAGAGAGGCCTATTACTGGTTGAGGCACAATACCCCGGAGGTGAGTGCTGCCTTTGTCCATGGTCCCATTCTGTAATCCAGAATAACATGGTCCCATTCTGTAATCCAGAATAACAAAGGTTCATGTCATGTCAATCCCTGTGCTCACCTTTCACTGAGACCTACGCAGATCCAGCCCGTTTTCTCGAAATGACTCATCTTCTTTGCTGTAATCATCTGTGGTTTTCAACAGGATGCCAAGGTGATGTCATGGTGGGATTATGGGTACCAGATAACGGCAATGGCTAATCGGACTATCCTGGTGGACAACAACACATGGAACAACACTCACATTTCTCGAGTGGGCCAGGTATATTCCAGATTAGGATTAGGATTTTTTTTGTTGGGAAGAGGGTTGAGTTATTTGAATACTATTGCATCAACGTCTTTGGTCAATCGATATCCTTTTCTCTGGCAGGCTATGGCTTCCACTGAGGAGAAGGCTTATGAGATCATGCGGGAGCTGGACGTCAGCTACGTGCTGGTGATCTTCGGGGGACTGACGGGATACTCTTCAGACGGTATGCGGTCGCTGCTTTGTTCGGCGACTCCATGCACACACTGTGGAAATCTTCAACGGATTTAGCAAGTATTTACTTAGGCGCTTATCAATCCACGTCACTGCACATAGGGCAAACCTAGCAGCTGAAAGTTTGGACTTGTGACCTTACGGCCTAAGAACCAATAGGCTACAGGTTCAGCCTAGTTGAGCAAAGGAAATGTCGCAGTAAAAGGCGACCAGCATATGTACCCGAGAGTGACCGTTATGAATCCCAGGAATATTTGGATTTAGAAGAAAACTGCATTATGAAATTTTGAATGCGATGGCCTAGTCTGCGTCAAACTGCAAGCCAGAAAACGAAAGGCAAACTCTCAATATTTCAACATTTAGATTGCAGAACAAAAATCAAAATCTTTTATTGGTCATTGTGGCAGAAGTGCATTGTCATTCATGTTCAGCCTCAACCAGTTCAAGGGACAACAGGCTACAGTAACTAGATATGCAGTGAGTAGCATTTATAGATTTACTCTACGGTAAATCTTAATTTCAACATCATCAGTCTTTTTCACATTAAGTAAAAATATTCCCCCGTGTTCCATCAGACCCATGAATTCTGTGTATCTGTGTCTGTCTTTTTAAATTCACACCCCAGACATAAACAAGTTCTTGTGGATGGTGCGAATCGGTGGCAGCACAGACACCGGGAGGCACATCAAGGAGCACGACTACTACACCCCAACTGGGGAGTTCCGCGTGGACCGGGAGGGCTCTCCCGTGCTCCTCAACTGCCTGATGTACAAGATGTGCTACTACCGCTTTGGCCAGGTCTACACAGAGGCCAGTAAGTAACTTCTAGAAGCCAGAGCACCCGGATGAAGCCATTATGGGCACTTTCACACGATATATATATATATATATACACGGAACCAAGACCCCTTGTCGCGGGAACTAGGCCTGTTTTGTAGCTTCTCAGAGGCAGTTCCACAACCCCTAGGTTCTTTCTTTTCTTTCAAACACAAACCACTGGGCAGGTAGTCTTGCTGATTGGTTGACCACAAACACCGACGTTGGTTAAACGGAAATGCTGGGAAAAGCGGTGTAAGTAGTGGACCAAAAATTGAGTGGATGGAATTATTTTTGTACCTAAGTTCCATTTGATGTATCTTTGTTTTGTTTTGCTTGCATCGGTTTCTGCACCAGACAATTCAATGGATAACCTGTATATTTCTGTGACGACATCATTGCTGGCGGGAGCCTTGGCAGTGCTTATTAGCAAGATAACATTACATCATTTTGTATTCTGCGTAGGAGAGATCAATCTGCCCTCCCCCCCCAGATTTAATAAAAATTAAAAATGTTGAGGGTCATATAAATGAATTATGACTGTCCCATATTGCTTCCGATTGATCCTCCCACTATCTGACCACTAACAAAACGACTTGTACGTCCTCTTGGCAGCATAGTTTTGTATGAAATCGTGTGAAGCTAAACCATGCTTATTTAGCATGAAGCTCCCAGTTCCTGTTGCGTGATGTGAAGGGTGCCGCGCTTAACCTATAAACAGGGACCTGTTTCTTGAACTTAACGCGAACTGTTTTCGCAGCGAAGTTCCTCTTCTATTTCCCGATCTGTCGGGAATTTCCAGCCCAAAAGGGAAGTTGCATGCTGATGCAGGTGTTTGTCCGGACTCTCACAATGTCACTCGTCACCTGTTCTTCCTCTCAGAGCGTCCTCCTGGCTATGACAGGGTGAGGAATGCCGAAATTGGCAACAAGGACTTTGAGCTGGACGTGCTGGAGGAGGCTTACACTACGGAACATTGGCTGGTTAGGATATACAAGGTCAGGAGGCCCCTTGCTCCAGTCTCTGCACCCTACAGTCCAGTTCTTTTGTATTTCTTGATCACTGGGCATGAGTTTGGGCTAACCGCTCTCTGTTTTCCACAGGTGAGAGATCTAGACAACCGGGGACTTTCCCGGACATAAACTCTGATCTCTCTAAGCACAAAGCACTGAAGGCCTTCCCTGCAATCCAGAGATGAGTGCGACTCCTTTTTATACTCTAGTTTTTAATTGTGGAAAGAGATTTTTTTTTTTGGCTTTATTAAAAAAAATATTTTGTGGTGTCTCATCTGGAATGGAAACGTCCAAACCTGTGTCACAGGATATTGTCTGCAGGTGTCTGAGGAGATGATCTCACGGCTGGGGGGAGGGGGCAACTGAGTTCTACAAAATGATTAAATAAAGGGGAAAAATGGGGTGACTAGGTCTCGTGTCTTTTTCTGCCTGAATGTTTTCAAAATGCAGTGCCCAAGTAGGGGAGAATGTCCATGTTTTTTTTGGGGTGCCCCCCTCCCCCACAAATTTCGTTATGTCCGCCATCATCCGACTGGTAGAAAAGGAAAGAATGGGAGGAGTACATAAAAATATATTTTAGATGCATTGTACTGCAACCCACGTAGTAGAGAATGGCACTCAGCTGTCGCGAGGACACGGTCATTGTCAGCGTAGTCAGACAACTTTTCATTACGGAATTAAATGATAAATGAGCATTAATAAAATCCTGTTAGGTTCCGTACATTCACTGCATCAATCGTTCATCGGTCTTTTCTTTTCCGAACCTAGATTAGCCCATCAGTGAATTAGCCATACCTCATTTAACAAAAACATTCAACTGCATAAATAAAGAAAAAAAACACGGGCAGAGAGTTTATGACAAGCACTCAGAGTAAGTGTACATTAATACAAATTGCCTTCTAATGCTAACTACAGGTTACGTTTGTTCCCCTTACAATGATTCAGGACATTGTGTTACTAGCACTCACAATTATTAGATGGGGAAAATATTTTCTAAGAACAATAATCTGTAATAATCCGTTTTGAATGCTCTGGACCACATTTCTATCAATGTAGACACACAACTGCCGACATTTCCAGTACCAA
This sequence comes from Mormyrus hasselquistii, assembly GCA_026779605.1. NCBI lineage: Eukaryota > Metazoa > Chordata > Actinopteri > Osteoglossiformes > Mormyridae > Mormyrus > Mormyrus hasselquistii. The sequence continues at coordinate 70,525 of JAODKE010000038.1, read as the reverse complement.
ATCAATCCGTTATAGGCAAAGCCTTATATGTGCATTTAACGTCCGCAAATAATATTTTGATTAAAATTGACGAGCAGTTCCAATAGAGAAACTTTAGAAATCAATTTAATGCGGACTTTTCTTAATGAGATGTGCAATGAAATTTTACTGAATGTGCACACGGGCATGACGAAAGGTTTTTTCCGCGTATTTTTATTGCTATTGCCCACATTTTTTATTTCTCTTAGAGCTGAACCTGTTGTACAATTATTCAAACGAAATGAGGCATCAGACCGCAAATGTGCTTGTAACTACCTCCTTCTAGACCAAACTGGTTTAAGTTACAGGGGCGGTGTTTATTACTCTTAATACTCCTCGCTGGCCAGCTTCTGCTTCAGTAGGGCGGTTGGTGCACTTCTGGTGCAACTGCAAAAATCATGACAGGCAATATGGGACAACCAAGCAGCTAGTTATTCCAACTAATAAAGAAAAGACTTTAGCGGTCTCACAGGAAAGTTGACCCGCTTTCATCAGGAAGCATCCACCCTTTTCCGGGTTAACGTAAGTGTTAATTTTATACATTACTGAAATATATGATTGATATTTGTCCATAGGTCTGCGATGCCGATTTCCCCTGCTATTCACTACATTTAGATGGGCAAGTTGAATAAACGCAATCATGAAATTAACTAGAGGCAATTTAGCTCCACAAGAAAAGTGGACATAACTTTGACTATTTTCTGTTTGATTTGTACATCAAACCATATGCTTATATTTATAAACGATGGTATTAAACTTGATTAAATTTTTATTAGTAGTAGTGTTATTGTTTTGCGAGGTATGTTCGGGTTAACAGACTGATTTAACTTTTCCACAGAAGTACGAGGTCCGATAAGTTTGTGAAATATCGATGAACCCGAAATTCGTAGCAACACGACTTTGCGGTGCGCGGATGAGTTGTTTGCAGAATAGACGCCATAAATGAAGACGCACGGGGGGGCTGGAAACAAACATTTGTTTTGAAAAAAGGCCATTTCGGCATCCAGATATTTTTGACGTGGGGTTTTACGTTCGATCTGCCGGAAAAGCGGCATTAACCTGGTTTGCGTTTTACCGGCTCAGGGTCTAAGCATATGCAGGAGGTGAACCCGACATGCCGGTCCCGCTGTCTCGGGGCTGTTAGGTCAGCCGATCTTTCAGGATCGGTCAATGCTGAAGTCCTCACATAGATTGAACAACAAAAATGAGAGAACCTTGTCAATAAAACGAAACTGTCGATATGCTTCGCCTGCTTGCATTTTGTTTCCAAGTTAGATTGCAGCTGATCATCGTAGGCCAAATGTTAGATTGCAGTAAACATTTCAAAAATATAGTTTTTAAATAAGATGCAGCCCAGTCTGGTGTGCATAAAGGAGTTACACCTGTAATGATGCGCTGCCCTGCCCTGGTTTGGAGCGGCATGCCGAATAGCTGATCCCGTGAAATGACGTAATGCACCGCGCACCTTACGAGAATGCGGTTCCCTTGGCTCATCACTTGGGTGGAATTGTAAAGTATGGATGTGACCATTTTTGAAAGGCACCAATTCCTTGTTTGTCCATTCACTTTATTTGTTGCACCGGCTTATCTAGAAGGTTTACATTTTGACTGTCACCATAACTGAGGCCCTAGAAACAGGTATCATCTGGGAACAAATGAAAATCGGACGGGGAAATGACCCCACCTCACCCCCTTTAAACATATTACACATGTATTACATTCAGGCTCATTAATAATAGGCCTATAGCAGTCCGTCAGCGATCACCCCAGATTCCTAGCGCATCCGTGCCGGACGCATCTCATACAGCCCGACTGTTCAAAGTACAGACTGGAAATGAATTTCAAATCATGACGCCCGTCAACTGAGCTGATTCTGGTTTATGCTGCATTAGAATACAAGAGAAGTCGTTTTCCTGGAATAAATACGCCTATAGGAAGAAGTGCGGGAAGGCCAAGGTTAAATGTGATAAAGGTGAAGGGCTTTTTTCTCAGGAAACCTAGGAAACGAATTTTAAAATTATTCAAAGACTTGAAATCTGGTAGCCTGTCAGTGCCAGTAGCGATTGATTTCGCGGTTTTAAGACTTTTACCAGATCACAAATTAATGCGGCTGAGTGGTGTTCAGTGTATCTCTGTTTGTGCCCAAAAACTGTTATATTTAGTTTGCATTAGCAAAATGCAAACACAGCTATAATACACTCATTGTTGCTAGAAAAAAAAAACTTTACCCCCACTTTTGCATATTGACACAATTGCTTTAATACCTATTTTTAGTACAGCGGGTTTCTGAGAAACGCAACTATGGCGTTCAGCGGTACATACTGAATTGTACCCAGTTCGTTCATTTATCTGTCATGTAAATTACTGGCATAGAAAACTCACCTTGCCGCATTTTACCTCTTTCTTCAATACATAAATGTTGCGTTAGAAACTAATTACATATGATACTTAAATGCTCATTCATAATAACCGTGCCCCTGAGAATTTATTTGTTGTATTTCTTACGAATTCCATTTTAAGACGACATATCGTAGGGGCGTTTTGTTAAATGTTGACCCTAACAAATAACTACATGCATTTGAAGTAGTTTTATATTTGGCATTGGAATTGACACACGGGCTTCCTGATTTTTTTTTAGACTTTCCCATTTCACTATGCTTTATTATAAAGATAAGATTACAGAAAGTAGGGTCTGATGTGGGCTTTTTTGTGCTTATTTTCTATAAAAATGTCTAAAGTCCTACAAGCATGTATGGTATCAAAGCATATAAAACATTTAATACTGGGCTTAAAAGATCTTACAAGGTGTCACGGATTTTAAAAAGGGAGTTAATAATAATATATTGAGAATATTTGTATATGTGACAATATATGAGAATAATATACAGCTGAATATTTCACTAGAGAAATTCCTGCTCTTGATCAAAGGTTCAGCAACAATGCGCCCCCTGGTTAACCACTGAGACACTGCAGCTTTTGTAACCCACTCCACGCTGGTGTGTGGATCTGTAACAGCCGCGGAGCGGACAGCGGACTCACTGTCACTCACTGTCGCTACTCCGCATCTGCCGGATGGCCTCCATGGTGTCTGTGAAGATTGAGAAGCGGCCAGCTCCCGATGATGTCATGAGCTTAAATCCCAAAAAACCAAGGTGAACGTTTTTTTCTGTGTAGGCAGGATATTAGCTTTGTAAAAATACTGGAAAAAAGAACACGAACAAGGTCTTTCCATGTGGAAGTTGTCATATGATACTCAGACAAAGACAATTTGGTGGCCACTGTAATTCATATATATATAGCACTTAAATACCTCATAGCCTAACCCTTGTTTACAGAATACAGTGTATTTTATCTAGAGCAGATGAATTTAATTGTGTAGTTTGTGGATTTTCTTGAGTATTCTTAAGCATTGTAAAATTTCTCACATTCTGGCTCCAAGGAAATTGCTTCCTAGTCTGAAGACCAAACGGGCCCCTGAGTTGGTCCTGGTGATCGGGACCGGGGTTAGCTCAGCTGTGGCTCCCCAAGTCCCAGCACTTCGTTCCTGGAAAGGTCTCATCCAGGCTCTGCTGGACGCTGCCAACGACTTCGACCTCCTGGAGGAGGAGGAGAGTCGGCGTTTCCAGAAGAGCCTGCAGGAGGACAAGAACCTGGTTCACGTGGCCCATGACCTCATCCAGAAGCTATCCCCGGTAAGCAATCCACGCAGGAGATCCCCTCTGTAGACCGTTATGGTAAAGGAGGAAGGGACCCACCACTGAGGTCAAGACCGCAGTATTTTTTCTGCAACTCAAATAACCAAGATATGGGACACAACTACGAAGGGTTAACACTTTTGACCTCTAAATTGTACAAGTCTTGTCTACAGCCCTGAAGGGATCATACCAAGTGTGACATTTACTGTAGATACAGAGTTTTCTTTTTATATCGTAATTGTGTAGGGTAAACTATCTACAGGCTGACTTGCCAGATCTGCGCAAATACAAAGTGTATTATCTGAAGATATGTGTCATAGCATAGTAGCCAGTTGATTTTACAAGAACATACAAGAACGTTTCCCTGCTTGATGACCTCAGATGAAGTCACTAATTTCCTGCCCGAAAAATTCTCACAGTATGTCTTGCTCCATATCTTGTTCAGATCGAGGCTGACGCCACTCTGAAAAAGGAAGTCTAAACATTTCACGGGGAGGACCAGAATCACGCTTGCTTATACTTTGCTATCAGATTATTCTCTTGTTTGATAGTGATTGTGAATAAATGTGGCATGAATGGAATGTTTATTTGAAATGAAGCTTTCAACAAGAAGAAATATTGTCAAAAGGATTCATCCATCCATTCATCCATCGGTGCCTCTTTCAGTCACTTAGGAGGAGTTTGCTGGCATCAAAAACAAAAATGCCAGCAAAAACAGAAAAAGAGAAAAAATTCTACATTCCTTGTGTTGGATTTTTTTTAAACAAATACAGTAAAATCCAGTTATAATGGACTTAAAGGGGCCAGGCAAAATAGTTCATTATATCCAAAATCTGTTATATCCAGAGTTGCTATATGCCCAGAACACTACAACAACTACAGGACACCATTTACTCAGGCCACACCCCTGCAGACACACTTGTGCTATAGATTATTATATTGTACATGTAGTAATCCAACTGCATGACTATTAACATGAATTTGTTTGAATTGTTAACCAAAATAGTTCAATATTTGAATGCAGCAGATTTAGCTCATTAGCCAATGATTGTTTGGGACTCAAGATCTGATTCAGGGACCCATTAGAGTAACACTTTTTTGTCGGTGCCGTTTAAGCATTAGAAGCATAATTATGCCATTAGGCCTAATGTCTCATATTTTGTCATTGCCATTTGTCAGGTGTTTATAACTTCTATAGGTGTCTAACCCATTGTGCCATTGTGTTTTATCTATTTAAGCTCACCATATAGTAAATGTGAATTTTCCTGTAACATTTAGCTAAGATCATATAAAATGCCTGCTGGATACTTTGCATAAGGTTCATCCCACAGAGTAAATCCCAGTCTATGGTGAACTTTACAGGTTCCAGTTTAACTACTGTATATGCAGTCAGCATTGATCTTTTATTTGGTTCCAAGACTTCTTGATAAACGGAGTGAAAATATTCAGTTAAAGAGACTAATATGACAAAGGTGTGTAGTTCAGATAACAACAATTACGTTGCTCCACAAGAGGGCTATGATCCCTGTCCTTGCTAAGCTAAGTTAAGCTAAGCTAATGCAGGGATAATGTCGGAACTCCTTCAAGTATAGCAGCCTCCCCTAGCTTTAAGTTTCCGTCCGGCAGGACATCTGACAGGTTTCCTGCTGCTGATATCTATAATCATAGCCAAAGCTACTTTTTAGGTCCTCTGTTCAGCGGTTGACAGGTTTGTATTTGAATTAGCTCTAGCTTCAAATTTTGGCACCCGGTTCTTGGCCCTTGATACCACTGGGTTCATGGTTTGGGTTGAGTCTTTTTTCTCCATCGCGCTCCCTCAACCCAGAGGCCGGCAAGACCCACGAGACGCGTCCCTCCCCTTGTGTCAGACCCGACTGAACCCGCGTCCCGCCCTGTCCCGCAGCGCACTGGCAACGTCCGCTCCACTTTCTTCAAGGACTGCCTGTATGAGGTGTTCGATGACCTGGAGTGTAAGATGGAGAATGCCGGGAAGCACCTGCTGTGTTCGGTGTTGCAGCTGATGGAGAGCGGCGCCCTGGTGCTCACCACCAACTTCGACAACCTGCTCGAGATCTACGCTGCCCACCAGGGCACCAAGCTGGAGTCGCTGGACCTCACGGACGAGAAGAAGGTACCATCTCTGGGCAAATGAGGGGACAAGCAGTTTGATAAAGAACCTGAATGTCCATTGATTCAGATCCCACAGGTGGCTTTGCCCTTGAGTGAAAGTAATAAACTGTAGTGTAGTGGTGCATTGATGTGAAAATTTGGGCAGATACCAGTAATCTGTATTTTTGTCTAATATTATTAATTCAGATGACTGTCTAACCACTGAGCTTCACAAATCTGTAGGGAGGGTCATATTGGTGAGGTTACTTCTTAAGATCTTGTTATACACATAATATAATGCAGGCACTGAGACATCAGCTAAGTCCAACTTGGGAGACTTGCGAAAATCTAAGTGATGCATGAGCTGACAAAATCCCTCATGCTCCATTACGGAAAATGGCTCTTGTCCAGTGCTGTCATTTCCGTTATCATAATAGTTTTTGCCTTTAGCTAGTGATGGCTAAATTAAGCTTCATAAACCACTTGATGGTGCTCTCTGCTTAAAAAGCATGACCCAAAGCAAGCCAAGAGCACCATCTAGTGGGGTCAGAAAATTCAGCAAATGGTTCATGAAGCTTCATTTGGCTAACACTACCTTTAGCTCTTTAGATGGCTTTCGAAAAACTAAAGTCTATATATTTGTATATATAATGTTGCCGATTTTAATGAACATTAGCCAATATTGATATGTTGAGTGATATATTGTGTATCTCTACTGAAGTATATAGAACTCCTTGGGCATGTCAGTAAATTTGTGTAATTTTGTACTTGGTACATTTAGCAGAGTGATTTGAATCACTTGTGTGATCAGGTGCTGGAGTGGGCCCAGGAGAAGAGGAGGCTGAGCGTTCTGCACATCCATGGTGTTTACACCAACCCTTGTGGCATTGTGCTGCACCCAGCTGGCTACCAGAACGTTCTGAGGAACACAGAAGTCATGGTGAGTCCTGCAGAACATCCACAGGTACTTGGAACAGCTGGGATCAGCATTCTGTAGCTGGTCAGGTCACAGTTTAATTCATGAATTAGTGTAACTTAAGGTTTCAAGGAAAATTTGCTAGTAAAAGGATTGCCTGTATGTGTTTGTTTGGGGACTCAGAGAGAGATCCAGAAGCTGTACGAGACCAAGTCTTTTGTGTTCCTGGGCTGCGGGCGCACGGTAGACGATACCACGTTCCAGGCCCTCTTCCTGGAGGCGGTCAAGCACAAGTCGGACCTGGAGCACTTCATGTTGGTGCGACGCGAAGACGTGGGAGAGTTCAAGAAGCTACGTGACAACATGTTGGATAAGGGCATCAAGGTCATCTCCTATGGAAACGAGTATGCTGACCTGCCCGAGTACTTTGAGCGGCTGGCCAATGAGATTTGCACACGTGACGTGGTCGCCAACAGCTGGGGTGAGGATGGCTTAGCAGCGGTTCGCCTGTATGCTACTTCTGCTAACCTTTAGGCTTGCGACATGTGAGATCATGGACACTCGACCACAACACATATCTTCTGCAAGGGCAAATTCACCCTCGAGAAAGCTATCCTAATTATAGGAAGGTAGTAAATGGTTGGGGTCCTCTTGTTTCCATCTGTTCGGCTGCAGAGTACGCCTTGCTTTGTTTGGCCACTTTACCTATACATTACTGGCACCTAGTGGTACAATCATGCACGTCGCAAAATCTGCTCGCTCCTTAGCGCCCTACCTACACTGCATTAAGGCAAATGGAACCAAGCAGGGATGATCACAGATGACCAAGCTGCACTAGATTTTGTTTATGTATAGTGTGCACAGTTTGTCTTTTTTTTTTTAATCCAGGATCAACAAATCAAGACAATGAAGAAAATCAGAATGGGGTAAAGAATGGCCTCATCCAAAGTAAGAAGTCTAACCAGTGCAGACATTGTTTGCATTTCAATTGGTCTTTTTAAAAGAATGATTTTAGAATACTGAGTATAATTCAGAAGTATCCCTTTTTTCATATTATATATATTTGCTTTTGGAATCTGGCAAAGTAATATGTAAGATGTATATACATCTTTATATCTTTTTTTTTTCCCTGTAGACTGTCCGTCGTGACTTGAGCTTAACCACAGACCCATCTAAAGCCTGCTGAGCTACATTTTGGCCTCCTACCCAGATGTGACTTAACAGGAACCAAACAGGCCAAAACAGGAGAAAGAAAAGAGAGAACCACAGTTAATACCCAGTCATCTGCCCACTATATCCACCACCTGATGACAAACCGAGAAATTGCTGAAAAACTACGGCGCTATGAAAATGGCATCCGGAATTCCCGGTCCGTGGGCGACCTCCGAACCAGGATGTCCGGAAAAGTAATGGCGTGGATGGCCGACCTTGGACAAGGCGAGTAAAGTGTGAGGTGGAAAAATTGTGAAGGGATCACAGGAGTCCTCAGCTGGGATTTGTCTGGATCTCTGGACTACAGAAGTCCTACCAGGTCCAGCCCCAAACCCACGCCCCTTCCTTCAGACTTAAGTGCTGCACTATTCAGCATCTGCCGCGTGTCTTCAAATACGACAAAATGGATCTCATTCTCTTCAGTTATGAGCCTCACTTACCATTTTAACCAGTTTACATCAAAAAATAATTCATAGGCAGAATCAACCTCCCACAAATCTTGCTTTGATGATTAAACAAAGTATCACCAGAATTAACAAAGGCACTCGGTGTATATGTATATATATATATATATATACAAAAAAATACTTACTCGTAAGCTTTGTATTTTGTCTTGTGATGTTTTTTTGCACATAGGTCTAACAATCATTTCAATAAAACTTTCATGTTTTTTTTTTAATAAATTACCCATAAAAGGCTCTGATGAGCCAAAACTGCGCAGTGTCTGAATGTGTAGCGAACGGCTGGTCACCTCTGGCGTCTAGCTGCAAATCACGAACCCACGAGTGGCTAGGATAGCAGCTTTATTTAAGAAATGTTACATTCTCAGATTCCATGGTGCAGCGGTATAGCTCTGAATTCTCTCCTATCGATTGCACTACTGCAGAGTTAAAGGGAACCGGAGAAGCTTAAGACATGTTTTCCAGGGCCCACAAAAAAAAATAAAAATTAGATTAGTCATGCCACCCCAAAGCCAACTTTGTGGTTTTAGGGTCCACCTTCGAAGGCTTAAATCGTGGGACACCATCCCCAGGACAAGCTGTACGGAAGCAATGGGGAGTAGATCATTCTGCTGGGACAGGTCTGGTTAGGCCTTCAGCGCCGACAAACCACTCGGTAAACATGGGGAGGGCAGTGATGTGGAGGACTTCACAAGAGTAGGCACTATGGTAACTTTCTCATGGGGGTGGGGGATCTTTCGGAGAGAGTCGAATTGTGGTAGGCCTCAGAGTTGTTGAGCCACAGAAGCTGGACCATGACACACATTCCTCTGGGAAGTCTGAATGGAAATGGGCCAAGGGTCACGTTCTGACTCGGGCTTAGGCAGGCAGAAAGACAAGGTACCGATCATCATCAACGGAGAAGCTGAAAGCTGGCGCATCCCCGTCAGCGCGCTTTCAACTGCGTGTAACAGCCTGATTTCTGCTGGCTTCCCTTGGTTCAGTTCAATCCAGGGTCTTGTTCCCCACTTAAAGCTGAAGTACAACTGAGGTAAAAGTCATTTGGCCCCACAGGTTATGACAGGTGTACAACGATAAAACCCTCCCTTCTTTGCTTGTTAAATTCATGGAAGCACGACCCCCCCCCCCCGACTGTGTTGAGGTGGATCTGTAAGAGCATCTCCGGACACTCAGTGTGTCACAGGGCAGGACTAGGGAAAAGAAGCGGCTGTAGGGCAGAGCTGGAATTCTCGGAAGGGCGGCTGCACCGGTGAGTCCGAGCGGCAGGCTGAGCCGCTGGCGACCCCCCTCAGGCCTTCATGAGGGTGCTGACCACTGCCTTGGCGTTGAGGCTGCGCAGGTCGTTGTAGGTCTGCCCTGTGCCCACGAACACTATTGGCTGCCCGGTGATGTAGGTCATCGAAATGGCAGCACCCACCTGTCAGACAAGAACGACAGCGATTAAGAAAAGGGTCCAATTTCTTGTTGCCCGATTCCCATTTTTAGGAGGCCACTACTCATGTACCTTGTCGTCGATAGTGTCAAACTTGGTGAGAACGATGCCATCAATGAGATGAGGCTTGTTAGAGGTGGAGTGGTCTGCCAGGGCCTGGTTAAACTTCACCTAAGAACATTACCCAGAATTTTTTGTGACGGTACCGGTGACATATGCTGAGCTTGGCAACAAATAAGTTGATCCTTCAGGAGTTTGAAGTAGTATTGCTGGAAGTTCATCAAGAACTTGACACTACCCCCTAAACACACCCTTTAAGAACCTCAAAGCTCAACCATCCCACTAACCTACAGCTGGATCAGGTCAACAACACAGAAGTTGTTGGTGGGAACTTACTAGCTGATCCACGGCCTCGTTCCCGACCAGGGCTTCCCCCACAAACAGGACCAGGTCCGGCAAATTGACAGTAATCAACTTGGCCAGTGCAGTCATGAGCGGAGCATTGTCCTGCATGCGGCCGGCTGTGTCCACCAGAACCACATCGAAACCTTGGTTCCGAGCTATTGGTCCAAAAAAAAAAAAAAAAATGGCTGCAGTCATGTAATACTTGGACCCAAACACACCAATAACAAAGAATAAACTTACTATTTCAATGGTATGGAGTGTACTGAAATGGTAAAGATCCTGTACAGTGTGTACCCTAGGCGTTAGAGGGTAGATGGATGGATGACTGGACACCAGTCAAGTATAACAGCACAAACCTCCCTGGGACACAGATTAATCTTCTTGCTAATATGCTTAGATCTTTGCTGACATTTGCTAGCTTTCTGATATTCATTAGTAAACTTCTGGTGCTGCCCAAAACGATAAATGTTACCATCATTCAACAACGAGACTTCATATTAGCTAAATAGCTTACTAGAAACTGCTGATGCATGAACCTGGATGTCACAGGTTCATTCTAGCAAAGACCAATGCTAGGATTCAGGTGGGTCTGGACCTAACATCCAGTTGGCATCACAAAATCTCAGTACCACTGTCAGTCAGTCACTCTTTGTGATTGTGTTAAGGTAATTAAGACTGATGGGGTCACCATAGGCGATGGCCTCCATGGCGATGCCAGCCGCGTCCTTCCCGTAGCCCTTCTCGTAAAGCTGCACCATGGGCCGCCCGCTGTTCTCGTCGGGCGGGTGCAGGGAGTTGAGACGTCGCTGGTGTGTACGCAGCTGCTCCACAGCCCCAGCGCGGAACGTGTCGCAGGCGGCGATGAGCACCGTGAAGCCGTTCTCGATGAGCCAGAAGGAAATCTGAGCAGGCCGGCCCACAGAATGGGAGCAAGGAGTTATGACAGCAGCACGGCTTACTAAAAGGGATGCGGGTAGAGCCTCTCTCAGTAACACGTGTGATGACTGGTGGATGGGCACTGGGATGCGAAAGGGCAGAAAATTTCATGGAAACTTTCCATTCCTTGGGAAGTTAAGCTGGGGAATTTTGGGAACATTCCAAGTTGGAAACTTCCCACGGGAAACAACGAGAACACTTACAAAATTTTGCAACCCTACGTGCATGGGGGCAGGGAGCTGACCTTGGCCAGGTTGGTGGACTTGCCGACGCCGTTGACGCCGCAGAAGGTGATGACGAAGGGACGGTGCTGGGCACGGGCCTCCAGCACGTCACGCAGCACGTCCACACGCCTCTTGGGCTGCAGGATCTGCACCAGGGAGTCCTGCAGGGCCTGCTTCACAGTGGTGGCCACAGCTGCAGAGAGAAGCAGATCATCAGGGACGTGGCCTAATAGCAACCAAGGATCACCTCTCATCACCTTGCCTGGTGTTCAGGTTCCCATTCGAGTGGAACAGTAATTGAACACCTCCTTTAATCAAAAGATAAGAGCGCTTTGGAAATGCTTCTCTGTGCGAGCTAACAGAACTTTCTGGAAGCTCTGCCTGGTGGCGTGGAACTCACTGGAGAAGGTGCTCAGGACCTTGCCTTCCAGCTTCTTGGCCACCGAGTCACAGAGCTGGGCGGAGATGTCTGCTGCGACGTTCTTCGCTGTGGGAAAAGGCCGCAGAATAAGGGTTCCGTGACAACAGAAATTTGACAGTGGCTTCAAGGCCAATTCATGCTTTACTTTTCCAAGTGTGCTTTTGGTCACGCGCATGGTGGGTGAGGTTAAGTAAATCTGGTCATCAGGTGCACGTGGTTTTGCCCGGTGCTTGTGCAAGATAATTGAGTAGGTGTTTGCTGCAGGTGGCAGAGATCAACCAAGAACGACTACAAGAGGAATTATCTCTGTAGGAGATACGGAGATATTCATATATCTAATTTTTACATTTTTACTGTCTAGTATAATGTACATCATATACAGTATATGACATTTATGGTATTTTCAAAAGCAGCACTAATCTGGCATTTTGAAACCTTCACGATAAAACTCACCGGGGGGGGGGTCCCGGCTAATTTCGTTGCTAGTATTCAGAATTTGAAAATGCTGTGGTATGCCATCTTACCGCAATTCCACCCAAGCCTAAACTAACAACTTTTAAACTTGTGAATTTTTTTTTTTACATTGCTTGTGTTTGTTGCAACACATTTGCCCTCTCGTGGTACAACTGCTGTGTGCAGCACCAACCGTCACCCCATTTAGGCTCAGCTGCATATACCATGGTGTCTTATTGCCTCATTTGTACACTTGTTTTATACCGACTAAAAAGGTAACAGTTCTGGGATCAGATACAGGGGTCAGTACCCACAATGCTCCATAGCCGGGTGACGGGCCACCGTACCAATGAGGTGATCTCTCATCTTCTCCAGCACCGGCTCCATGTCCTTCCGAGTGAGGTTCTTGGACCCTACCAGGCCCTTCAGCATCCCGAACATGCCCCCAATTCCTCCCTTCTTGGTGCTTTGAGGAAGATGGGGGGGGGGGGGGGGGAGAGATTGGGCCATTGTAGAGGTAGAGGACCCAGATGCATAAATGAATAAATGTGGCATTTATCTGCAGTTAGTCTACGTGAGCAAAACAACTGCTTTCGTAAAGGTCCTCATAATCATTGGATAAGCATCTATTAAACAGGCAAGCAAATTTTTTAAAATACGTAAAAATAAAAATATATCCGAGGTCATGTAATGGTCGCAGACACATCGGACCATTTTCCTGGCACTAATCATGAACAAACTTACCTTTTATCGGCAACGGCCTTCACGTCCTCTTCTCCGTCATCGTCGTCATCCTCCTCCTCCTCACTCGAGACATCGACGGGGCGAAGGTCTCCCTTCATAGGATCCAGCTGCTGTTGGGAGACCACAGGATGCAGACAGATTTCAGTTTGACCTCTTGCCTTGTTTTACTGAAGTCAATATTTACTAGTGACTCAGCCCATGGAGCTCTGGTCACCACAGGCACCAGCCAACTACCTTCACACCGGTTCCTTCACATAAGGAACAGCGGCGTTCTTACATGTACACCCATGACATCGGCCGAAACGTCGCCAGAGGGGCCAGTTGCATCATGGGGGCTATTGCCATTGCTGTTGCTGTAGTCCAGTTCTTTAGTGCTGCTGCCTCCATTATCCCACGTACGCTTCTGCTTGCCTTTGGGTTTCTGGGGTTTGGGCGACTTACTGCGGGGTCAAAGATGAGCAGAAGAAATGGCATCAAGGGAAGATCAACACCAATCCTTATGCTGGTCCGGTACAGAGTTCTGCTACCCTACACACCTGGTTTTCTCCTTGTTTGCTCGGAGCTTCTTGCCGAAGAACTTCTCGCGGTTCATCGCCACGATCTCCTCCTGAGTCAGGTTCTGGCTGCCGTTCTCGGCTGCCTTTACGCCGGCGGCTGCAGCGCCTCCCTTCTGTGCATCCACTCCGACCGGCTCCGGAGCTGGAGCTGGGGGCAAAGAACAGGATCCGATCATGCTCAGACGTACAAAACGAAGAAAGAAAAAGGCTATAAAGCCAAGACCTCTCAGGGGATTTTTAAAGGACGACTGGATCAAGAGCACATGGACGTGTCATTAAGGGTGACACACATTTTCTTTTCATTTCCTTGGTCATTCACCCTGAAACACAGGTCTACACTTGCTCTACAGGGTTAGCATTTTTGTTCCCAGAGACGTAGGTCTACTGAATCTACTAAATCTACCGAATCTACTAAATCTACTGAATCTACTAAATCTACTGAA
>JAODKE010000038.1:31269-52742 GCA_026779605.1 Mormyrus hasselquistii | reverse complement strand
TATATATATATATATATATATATATATATATATATATATATATATATATATATATATATATATATATATATACACACCCCTCTAACATGTCTGGATTTTAGATCCCATAACTTTACCAGTAATTTAAGTGATCCTAATTGGCCTATAGTTGGCAGTCTTATTCCAAATGTATTGGTTTTACATTACATTGTCCATTTTCCAGTCTGGAAAATGATATGGAGACTATGAATAATCTGCCAGCAAGACAATATACCACACACACACACACACACACACACACACACACACACAAACTGCCTCGCTCTTCTATGGATGGGGGGTTTAATCCTGCTTCTCCTCTATGTGTCTTGAGTTTTAATGTCATCCCATCCAGGCATCTGGTTTCCTCCCACAGACCAAAGATATACAGTTAGCCAATTTGGTGTCACTAACTTGCCCATCTGTGCAGAATATGCCCCTGCATGGTCCCCTATGTCAGTGTTTCCTTACCTGGTCCTCGGGGACAACCAGCTCCCTCCCAGCTCCCTGCTAGACAGACTCTAGAACCTGAACCACCCCCCCCACCCCTCGTGACCCTGACCAAGATAAACAGTAGGAAGTTGGGTTGGTTATGTGTTTTAAGGTGAACTTTACTCTATCCTCAGACATTATTAGAAGATAGTAAAGTGTTACTATTTGTAACATCGTAACACATTATCCTGCATCTCTTCTGCTTCAGTAAGTTTGTTTTCTGGCACTTCATGTCTTTTTTTATAAAGTGGCATATCACCATATTCACTTGTGCTACGCAATTTTCATAGATCAGTTCAAGAACAGGAACACTAATGATGCCCATTTCTATTTATTTCTGCTTCTTGGTCCCGCAATGGAGCTGGTCCACCTTTATTTGGATACACTTTGCATTGTCGTTTGACCGGACCCCCTTTGCGTTGACGATACAATTCAGCTTCATGGATGTTACAGTCAGGCTGAGCTAATGTATTTGGTATGCCAACTCAGCTGCAAGGAAACGAGTTTATTTGTCTGTCAAATTATACAACCTGCATATAAACAGGAGTGCAGCCTAAGATAGTAGTGTTAAGGTGGGGAACGGAAACATTACTTGGTGTCACAAAATGACTGCAGCCTGCAGTTGACTCAATAGTACTTTTTCAGATAACCTAGCTGCTGCTCTGCAGTTATCTGTATATGTATATAGTATATACTGTGATGGTCACTGACTTCATATATATGCAGAAATTATCATGGCGCTTTACACCATTGCACTACGGTCCTTTGGCTCAAGTTCTTACTATACATGCTATGCTTCATTGGTGATCTGTACATTTGCTGTACATGTTTTTTGCTGTATATCTGCTCTGTAGAAGTACATTGAGCACAAGGGAAATAAAACAGAGACAAATTCCTTGTATGTGCAAACATACTTGGCCAATAAAGCTGATTCTGATTTGTTATTCATTGAGCGTACACCAAAATTAAGTGAATGGGATTTATAAAGCAGAACGTCGACATCAATGCAAGCTCCAGACTAGGGTTCCAGTTGCTTGCTTGCGTCTTTGAGGATGCACTGCGAGCGTTAAAAACATGTCAGGAAACAAAGGGAGAAGTATTCTGGGAGTGCTGTGATGTGTTTAGTTTCAGGCTACAAATAGGGGCTGTTTGTTTTGAAACTGGCAAGTTTGCCATGTGCGTGGAATTTGCATCTTCCCGCTGTGATTACATTCAGATATTCTGGAAGCCCAAATGTCCTATTAATACCTCAGCCCTAATTGGTTACATGGTTGATGAAAGGTATTGTGATGAGCTTTGTAGATGGAACTACAGTTGAGCCCGGAGCAGACCAGGACAGTTCAATGTGGTAGTTGTTAGCAACATCAGTAGATCAACAGTAGAGCATTGGTTCAAGCCTTGTCTTTTCCCACTCACTGTGATAATATTATAGAAGAGCAGGCTGGCACTAGCCAGGTTAATGGCATAATAGTTAGGGCAACTTGTACTGGGATCCAAGCATATTAACTAGAATGTTCTTACTGTATTGAATGTCCATAGTCTTCTTTTGCCAGTTCTAATTCAGGATATTGATATTGTTCAGCTAGTTTTCTCCCTAATTTTTCCATTCTAGACTCATTCTAAAGGTCATGTCCGCACAGACAATTTGTGCTTCGAATGGCAATATGCTTCATGGAAATTTCCCCCGAAGCAGAGAGAAGTTGTCCAGATTGCCAGCAATCCTAAAGGGTTAAGTGTCTAGCTTGGGAGTCTTGTGTACATGCAAGGCAGACCATGGCTGTACAGGTAAGCTGTCTGTATGCTGGTATGCTAAGCCAGAACCATTATGGGAATGGGCTGCACGGATTTCTCCCTATAAAAACAGTGACAGTCCTAACACAAGAAAATGCACGAAAACAACTGAGATATAGTGTAGCACTTTACTTGAGGAGGCTTAAGTAGTGACCTAGTTGCTACTGAAGAACAAATCATGAACAAATACAGTAAGTATGTGAGATAAAAGACACACTATGTCTCATTAAACATTCAGTGATGCTGAACTTGAGGTCACTTGAGGTCAGTATTTCATTTGTATTATTCTTTATTTGTTCCATCAGTCATTCACAAACATTTACAGAATTAACAGATATAGTAACAAATTTAGTCACCGCCTGATATAAACAATGCTTCACGGCTCATTGATGAGGAGCCTTCTGTATTTCCTGCAGCCTACATTGGTCAGCTATACAAATACCTGATAGATGTTGCAGTAAAAACAAATGAAACACAACTCCAAATTCATTACAAGCAACATGTTTATAAGCCGCTCAGCTTGCCGTTTGCAGTTCTTGATCAAACTTGAATGATAAAGCTAGCATTGTAAAATAGTTTGTTGCACAAGATCATAAATAAATGAAATGATCTTGTTATAATGCTGAAAATAACGTTATGACTATGCACACATTGTGTCTATGCTGAAGTAGGAATTTTGCAGTTTTCTGCGGCAAATTATTCCAAAAAAAAAAAAATGTACTACTCAGAAGTGCTCATTTGCAATCTCTGAGCAACTGGCTGTTCCTCAACATCCGATTCCTCCTCTGACACAGGCTCAAACATATATGGTTGGATGCCTAAATGCTCCATGTGTCACCTCATGTGTAGTGATCCGTGTTGGTTCTGTATGAACCATTGCAGTGCCTCACTGTAAACTAGCCAATCAGGGGTGAGGAGAGCTCATGAACATATTAACGATCCCACCAAAAGGGGAAATCTGCCTGTTTTATTCTAGGGTCAAATTATATGGTTGTAAATGGATCTGTGACACCACTTCCATACAAACCAAGTCCACATACCTTCTATTTTGATACATAAGGGAGGTATTTTCTGCAAAAATAAGATGAAAATGATAAAATGGAAATAGAGTCTCCACTTTGGCATTTTGTTCTCAGTCTGCGCTAAAATCTTGCCAAAATGAAAATCAAAAGAAAATTTGCATTTTAATTTTTCATTCAGGTATGAGTCAGGTTGACATTAAATTAGATTCAACTTAAAAAATAAAGTTAAAAAGACTGTTTTCTTTTTCTTGGTTGACTTTTCATTCCTTGCTCTGCTTTTTCATATTCATGTTCACAACATGCAAATATATGTAAATTGGAGATGGGAGAGGTCAGGCGTTGGATCACTGCTACGCTTTCCCAGTGCGGGGGCGGGGCGTTGGATCACTGCTACGCTTGTGTGTTTGTGGATTCTGTTATCATTGTGTTTGTTGTATATGGTCACCCGTGTCACCCAAACTTATGGCAAAGTCACATGCAGCTTTAGTTAGCTACTTATCTGCAACTTCCGATTCATTAAGCTTCTTATTCGCAGTGTCGTATTTCGTGGAATAAGTTATACCCAGCTTCCTTAGGAGGAGTGTTCGTGGCTGGACATGCTGCAAGGCAAGTTAACCTTGTTAAGTTAAAAAAAAAACACTAGAGAACGATTTGAAAAAAATGCATTATACGGCACCTTTAATTGATTTATCAGTGGCATATTTAAATATAATGTCATAATATAGAAATCATCTGCAAGCTCTACAAGGACTGTCTGCAGCAATAACAATGTCTTTAAAGAACAGAGGGTCAATGTAAATACTAATTTGCTGATAGCAAAGTCTTCATTGTATATTCCTATTCAATATATGTATGTCCAACATCTCAGCACAAACAACCAGGCTTTTCACGAGTTGTTCTGACTTGTCCTGAATGCAGTATATTGCCAAAAGTATGGGGACACCTACCTTTACACACAAATGAACTTTAATGACATCCCATTCTTAACACATAGACTTTAATATGGAGTTGGCCCATCTGTTGTAGTTATTACAGCTTCAACTCTTCTGGGAAGACTGTCTACAAGGTTTAGGAATGTGTTTATGGCAATGTTTGACCATTCTTCTAGGAGAGCGTTTGTGAGGTCAGGCACTGATGCTGGACGAGAAGGCCTCTGTTCCCACAAAGTTGTGAGCATGAAATTGTCCGAAATGGCTTCGTTTGCTGTAGCATTCAGGAGAACTAAGGAACCAAGCCCTGAAAAACACCCCCACACCACAACCCCCCCTCCACCAAACTTTACACTTGGCTCAATGCAGTCAGGCAAGTACCATTCTCCTGGTAACCACCAAACCCAGACTCGTCCATCCCATTGCCAGACGGTGATTCTTCACTGCAGGGAACACGTCTCCACTGCTCTAGATTCCAGTGGCGGCGTGCTTTACACCACTGCATCCGACGCTTTGCATTGCACTTGGTGATGTAAGGCTCTGCAGACAGTTGGCAGACTTCAAAACAGCAGCCTTCATTCCAGTGCCCAAGCAAAGCAACATCAGCACATCATCTGCCCTCCCCACCAACCTGGACCAGCACCAGTATGCCTACAGGGGAAATAAGTCCACAGAGGATGGCCGTCGCTACGACTGTTCATACAGTACCTAGACGAGAAGGGGACACATGCGAGGCTGCTCTTCATAGACTACAGCTCAGAATTTAATACCATCATCTCCAACTGGCTGGTCACCAAACTCCTCGATCTGGGCATCAACAACAAACTGTGCATGTGGATTAAGAACTTCCTGACAGACCGCCCACAGACAGTGAGACCGGGCCTGTATTAATCCTCAAGCCTGTCCCTCAGCCCTGGAGCACCACAAGGATGTGTGTTGAGCCCATCGCTCTATTCCATCTACACATATGATTGCACTCCCACCCACCACAGAAACACAATAATAAAATTTGCGGACGACACAACTGTGGTCGGACAATTCTCTGATAATAACGACAGTGCCTACGGAGAGGAAGTCAGCTGTCTAACAGTATGGTGCAAACATAGCAACTTGACCCTGAATGTTAACAAAGGAAATCATGGTAGACTTCAGAAGGCATAAAACCCCACCACGCCCCCTCATCATTAATGGAGAAGAAGTGGAGAAGGTCTTCTGTTTTAAGTTCCTGGGGATCTTGATCACAGAGGACCTGAAATGGGAGGCCAATACAACAGCCATGGTTAAAAAGGCGCAAAGGCGGCTCTACTTTTTAAGGACACTAAAGAAATGCGACCTGTCTGCCGAGCTGCTTAAAAACTTTTTCCAGTGCTCCACTGAGAGTGCCATCACATGCCGTATCACTGCATGGTTTACCAGTGCTCCACTGAGAGTGCCATTACATGCCGCATCACTGCATGGTATGCCAACTGCACAGACAAGGACAAGAAGTCTCTCAGTCGGGTGATAAGATCTGCTGAGAAGATCATTGGACTTTCCCTGCCCTCACTAGACAGCATCTTTAAGACGTGCTGTCTCCGCTGGGTAAACGGCATTCTGACACACCCCTCATACCCACTCTCTTCCCTGCTCCCATCTGGGAGACTTTATAGGGTCTTTAAAGCCCCCACCTCCAGGTTAGAGAATAGCTTTATCCCCAGGGCCATTGCAGAACTGAACAGACATGCCCCCCCCCCCCCAGCTGTATAGTTTCATTTTAAAAGGACTCTAGTACAATGACACTCAATTCTTAATTGCTGTTATTTGGAATTTATACTTATTTACTGAGTGCGTGTGTATGTGAGTATTGTTTTAGAGGCCGCAGACACAAATTTCGTTGTATGGACTTACTGCACAATGACAATTAAAGTCTATCTGTCTATCTTCTGCACATGCGTTGTCCTCTGCATGCGTTGTACCCGCTCTGTGATTTTCCATGGCCTACCACTTCGTGGCTGAGTTGCTGTTGTTCCCAGTTGCTTCCACTTATAATACCACTAACAGCTGAATATTCAGTACCAAGGAAATTTCACAAATGGACTTATTGCACAGGTGGCATCCCATCACGGCACCATGCTTGAATTCACTGAGCTCCTGAGAGCGACCCATTCCATCACACATATTCGTAGAAGCAGTCTGCATGCTCAGGTGCTTGATTTTATACACCTGTGGCTATGGAAGTGATTGGAACACCTGAATTCAGTGATTTGGAGGGGGGTCCCAATACTTTTGGCAATATGATGTAGTTATCAAAGAGATATTACAGTATAAAAAATGTGAGCACTGCACACACAACTCTTAGGAAATAAGCACCTTTCCTTGTTTTAGTTATAGTCCAGTGACTTTGCTGTGAAAGAATGATTCAGCTGCACCAACAGTCTCCAAAAGAAAACATCCAAAAGGGTCATCTGTGTGTGTGTGTGTTTGTGTGTGTGTGTGTGTGTTTGTGTGTGTGTTTGCATAGATCAGATCTGAGAACCAAAATATCCCCAAAATGTGGTAAAATCTGAAACTTCCTTACTTTTTGGGACATTTTTCAGCCCGCCATTGGGATAACCTAAATTTTATAAAAATCCGTGAACACAATCAAAAATGTAAAAATGCCAAAAGTCTTGTATTTGTGTTGGTTAATTATGGTTAAGGTTAGAGATGGGTAGGGGTTAAGGGTGTCGTGATTGGGATTAGGGTTTTTCCCATTTAGATAGGTTCACCAATATGTGTGTCTGCGTATCGACCTGTTCACATCACAGGGGTTAGACCCCCCGCGATCTGGAAAAGATATATAAAAGAAAAAATAACAATTGATTTTTGAAAGACGGTCCATAGTCATTCAATGGGTACAGCAGTTTCTGTCTAGTGTAAGGCATCTGCTTGTTCACCATCATAGTGATAGGAAGGAACTTTTATTGAAAATTACTGGTAATACCCTGGTATTATATTGTGTGTATGGTCACGGTTAAATCATTTTTCAGTGGAACCTGTTAGCTGACATTTGGTAAATGTATCGCAAAGCCATAGCGGGTAGCTGTCTTAAATATCTTAATCCTACTTCTCTGCTAGCAACTGAGATATTTATTTCAAATTCAAATTTTATTTGTTACATACACAATCATACATAGTACGACATGCAGTGAAATGTATTTGCAATGCCCGACCTATTAAGAATAAAACAGAATACAAAAATAAAAATATAAGATACTGTAAGAATGAAATATAGTACAATAAAATGTAAAGATATTAAATTGAAATTGTAATAATAATATAGAGATAAAAATATAGAATATACAGAGAGTTAAGAATAAAAATAGAAATGGAAATATGTGCAAATAGAATAAAATGTGCAATTAGCAGCAATATTTATATTTATTTATAATTGTTTTCAAATTTCATTGATTGTGGAGAGCACTGAGTCATTAGTAATATGTTAATGTTCATGTGCCTTTGCTTGGCTGGGGCAGTATTTGTGTTGTAAATGCAAATGTCAGTGCAGGGTTTCCCCAGCGACATCACAGACCTGGCGTAGCCCTTCTAGGTCGGAGTATATACCACGAGTTTGACAGACTGAATGAAGAAACACTGGTTAGTTTTGTTGATTTAAGCTTTAAGTAAAAAAATAAGAATACATTAAATCCTTTTAAACAATCTGCAATTCTTTTTTTAAAAAGAAAAAAAAAAACACAAGTAATGCCAGGACTTCAGGACTTGGCTTCAAGTTGCTCTTTCATGGAAAGATCATCTACTAGTTCAGCAGTCTTATGAAAAATGCCACTGTGGAAAGTCTGTGAAGTTAAACAACAGACATCTTTGAAGGACCGCAGGAGGGCTGGGCGGTGGTCTGGGATGAGTGAATCACGGTGGGTTTCTTAAAGGCCGCGTAAATGTTCAGAAGAGGAGCACAAAAGAAGCTGAGCAGTTAGCAGTGTTATAAGAACTGTAAGGGTTCACATTCTGGACATCGGAATGAGCTTGTTTGTCCTACAATATCCAGGTGTATAACTAGGAGCTGAATGTTGAAGTTGGACTATGAAGAAGCAGGACAGGAAGACTGAAATATTTACATTTTTAAAACACGATAAACGACAAGGGTACGGTATGGTCGCTCAGCTGCTAGCACTGTGCATCACAATCCGAGCTGGCGGCTGAATCCTCAGTGTGTGCTGGGAGCCTCCACATTCTCCCTGTTTTTTGCAGGATTCCTCTGGGTACTTAGATTTCCTTTAGAATTCCAAAGAGATGTAGTTCATTTAAATGAGGATGTATACAGAAGAATTTTGTCTACGTAGGCATCAGTAATGGTACTTTAATAACAGGCCTAATAATAACCAGTTGTATGCATTTATTATTTGCAATAACTAAGTGACAATTAATATTTCAATTTATAAACGTGTTACTCGGTTTGACGACACAATTGAAAAAACTTTCGCGGCTGTATATATATATACAGTTGTCCCTCGCAACTTCGCGCTTAGACTTTCGCGGCTTCACTTCCGTTTTTTTTGTATTGTAGCACAGGCGGGCCTCATGTCCCAGCATGTCCCGCGTGCGCGTTAAGTGTCTGCTAGTTCTTGTAAATGCCGCTAATAAGGAGCGTGTTTCCCCGGCAAGCGAGTCTCCGTGTCTCTCTGCCCCCGCGATGCCTCGGTCCACCCGCCGCCACAGTAAAAATAATGCATCGGAAGCGTCTTTGCTTTTGTATATGTTTGCGATTTCTGAGAAATCGATGGCTTTCCCCGGATTTTCATAGGTAAGAACTGTGTGTGTGCGTAATTAAATGTATCATAATAATTAATATATTTTTGTAACGTCTAATATCTCTTATTTTTTCTTATTTTGTCTAATATATTGCGTAATACGAGTGTAGTTGTGACTAAAGGGTGTTATTTCTTGTGTACAGTGCTTTAATGATGTTAACAATCGTGTTTAGAAGGTCGTAAACAGGTTTTCTATGCTGTAACTACGAAAATATTCGATTTATAAATGAAGAAACCTATTTCGCGGAAACACATCGCGGTAAAGTCTGGAACTGATTAACCGCGATAAACGAGAGCCGACTGAACAGGTCAGGGGTGGCCATGCAGTCTTATCCGCAAAGGGCCCCTGTGTCTGCAGGATTTCGCTGCAACTCCCGAAGTAGGTCACTAATTTGAGGACTGATTGGCTGAAGACTCCTCAAATCTGGGTTCGAGCAGCTGACCTAAAGGTTACCCCAAAAACCTGCATACACACCGGCCCTTTGCGGATAAGATGGGCCACCTCTGGTATAGTATGTCCCAGAGGAAATTGTGAAACCAACTTAAATGGAGATAAATGCATTGTCACTGCACAAAGTTTGATTTGATTTGTTTGTAAATGAGTTATCGATAAATTGCGAACAAGATAAGGGGAGGGGATATTTTCCATACGTTGCTTAAATCATCCGACATCAGATGCCTCATTTTGGATGTTATAACGGACTTAAAGGGACCTAGCAAAACAGTCCGTTATGTCCAGAGTTGCTGTATGCCCAGAATACAACTACAGGACATCATTTACTCATGCCACACCCCTGCAGACACACTTGTGGTATAGATTATATTGTGCATGTAATAATCCAACTTTACCTGACTACAGCTAAAAGCGGCCCTGGGGACCAAATCGTTATAAGCGAAAATCTATTATATTCGAGTCCACTATAATGGGATTTTACTGTATGTCATATATAATAACAGATAAAACATAAGCATAATGAGACCATGGGAACTGGTTAAAGTGAAATACAAGAATATATTTCCAACTGGTAAATATTGGTGTATAACAGTAAGAATTGACATAAAAATTATATATATACACAAACACACACACACACAGACTTAAATATACGTGTATATACTTCGTCTAGTTTGACTTTGAATATAAGGCGCTAATAAATATTTAAGGTACAATATCCCCCCTCGGCTAGGTATCTTTCGAACAGAATTTCTTCCGGGAGCAATAAAGGATCTTGCCGTTCGGGCAAAACCCTCTCTGAAGGAAATTCTCTTTACAATTTGCGCCCCGATATCAATTGGCCGCTCATTCGTGAATGGCTAGGCCACTGATTGGATTTCAACGCACGGACACTGATTACGTGAGTGAGCTAGTACCCGTTTATACACAGAACAAACCTGCTCCGAGCAGGTTTGAGGATTTGGATGTGCTGCTATGACAACATATCCAACAGTTTCAAAAACCCGACAGATCCAGGATTATGCCAGCATACTTTTGTTTTTAGTTGGTACGTTGCTTATCATGTTAGTTCTTTAAAGACCTTTAAAGTCTTTGAAAAGAAAACGTGGGATTTAGCGTTATAGTTGTTGCTGTTGGAACTGCACCGGTCAGAATCTGTAAACGTGGGCCCTGATACGAGCAATGAAAATCGATACTATACGTTAGCATGTACCTCCATTACTTTCCATAATCCACTAAACATGTGACACAAATTTCATTGCATTAATTAAATGTATATATCCTGTAATATATCCATATGTTGTAGAGAAGAGACCTTCATGATCACAGAGCAAGACACCCAAAAACTACACTTTCTACAACAAATTAACCACCGCATCAGTATTATCCACCCGTGACGTGGGAAGTTAATAAGACTTGATACATCCTGTATTAACAGTAGCGGTGCAAATCAAGTTTTAACGGCTTCCTCGAAGTTCCCATCTAGCCCATTTGGTAAGTAGGCGAAAGAATAGGGTTCTAAGCCACTATCTTGCCCAATCCAGAGTTGGGTTGTAATCCAGTGACTCGTCCCATTCATTCGGAAAGTACAACCGAAAACATTGTCTTGACAGTGTTTCATGTTAATTAAAATACTGTAGAAGACGCAGAAAGAAACTTCCAATTAACCGTAATATTTCCTCCTACATATTTTTTTATTATGAGTAATGCACGTTTTCGGACCCATACCACCAGTACTTCATCATTCGCATCGCATAAAGGCATTTCAGTTCTGTGTTTTAAATTTAGGCTCCCTGGCATCTGCGCATGCGCCAGAACATGTTCCGAAGGAGTGTGTCGTATGTAAAGCATATGGCACATTTATTTAATTGCAAGTACTTGTGATCGTAAGTATTTTTTTTTAAAAAAGTTGTTGCATAGTCTAATAACGCTGTTTTTTTTTTAACACTAACATAGGTGAGGTTCCGAAGTTCAGCGTTGCATTTGAACAAGCAAACATATCAAAGTATTCTCCTCCTCCTTCTCCTCAGTCTGGGGGACACTATGCACCAACTTTCTTCAGAGTAATACTTAAGCTGCGGCTCCCCTTCCATGCAGAGATGTGCATCGCCGGTGAGTTTGCTCGAGCAGTGGAAGACACTGTCTTTTTATTGTTAAACAACGCGTTCCCCCGCGGACCGCCTTTAAACAGTAAGGAAACAAAGATGCGATGCCTTGTTACTCCTTGGCTCCGGCGCCTCTTGTGTGTTTCAGCTTGTAAGCGGATAGTTGGTGTCTGTACGAGCAATTTCCGAAAAAAATCAGCGTCAAGCCACTTATATATCGATATATATGTATTTTGCGACGAAAATGATCCATTTTTGGGTTTCGGCGGTCTTCGTTATATAACAGCCGATGCGGTTTTGCGCGTGAAACTGAGTTAGGTTTTCGCATTACGTGTCTATTGTGAAACGCTTTAGAAGTCATTTATAATCTTTTTTTTGCAGTTTAAAAAGAACAACAGGCCGGGCATGCGTGCTTTATGTAGCGTTGTGTATTCGGGTTTTTATTTTTATAGCAAGTAACTTTTGTGGATGCTGACTAAGTTTACAGTAATAATGTAATTTGACATACCGTTTCTATGAACAGCGCATTTAAACTTAAAAGGATACACGTGTTTATGATGGATTAAGGGATTTCAGTATTTCTGTAACAACCTTGGTTTGCCACAAGTTATAATCGGAAATATTCGTGTGTCTGAGTGAGTTTTTATGTAACGCTATCAGTTTTGAACACATGGTGCGCAGTGAGTGTTGCTTCACACTGTTTACACACAAAATCAACTTTTTTGAACAGTACAGGGCATTTCGTAGGACAGGCGTTATAAGACGTATGAAATACATGAAAGATGTACACATATTCATGACGTATAGGCGTATAACACGATGGTGATAACGTTTGTAATTTCTTTATTTAAAATGTTTGGATTTCAAATGTGCAAAGGTCATGCTCTGAATGAATTCTTGCTAATGTGATTTGATGTTAGAAGTGTGTTAGGGAGAGGGAGGAGTGTATGTTTTGGTCAAACGTATTACCTTGGGAACAATTATGTCAGTAGTAGCTGGATTTACTAATCTGCCGCTCAGACTGTTTAATGGATATTGCTTATGAAAAGTGGAAAATGAAATGGCTGTTTTTCCTGCACTAATTTAATAGAGCACCCCTCATCTATATAAATTTAAATATTGCCCGTAAAGAGAGAGAGAGAGAGAGAGAGTGTGTGTGTGTGTGTATGTATGTATGTATGTATGTATAAATGTCTTGTATTTTGAATTCTTTTGATATTGTGAAAGCCCCTTTTGTATTTATCTTCTTTGCACTGTCGTAGTGCAATTACCGTGACTCTTGTGCGTCCCCTGAATTTTGTAAGGGCTGACAGTGTTTACTGTAGATAGGTTCCCTAGATGTAAATAGACTGGCATACAGGGTTGGTAGGATACTCTGATAACCATCTGCTGAGGATTGCCTGCAAATATGTAGATAGAGAAACTCTCAAATAACAGTTAAATGTTTCTGAAAGGGGGAGGGACAACGTGAGAAGCAGCCATACGTGGTATTAGCAGTGACTTTACGGGGGGGCGACTCCTTCGGAACCACATCTGCTATGACAGTTTCCTCCACCTGCTCAGCATTCGTTTGATGACGAAGCTTTTTTTTTGTCACTGCAGCGCATCTGTATCACTCTGTACATCGCAGTGATGCTGGATCGTGTGTCATGTCAGATCAGCAGCACATCGATCGCACATTTTTAATTCCCCTGGGAATAAGTTCTCATTTCTCCTTTGGGGAAAAAAAAATGCATGGTTTAAAACTGCAAGATTAACTACTGCAGTGCAGTTTAATGTAAGCGAAAGCATTATGTATGAATAAAATAATGTATGTCGAGGCCGACATATTTTAAGTTTGTCTGTCAATCATGGTGAGAAAATGCAAGGCGTGATTTGGGTGGTTCATTATTTTGTAGATCTACAGAAACTCGGATCTCTCTGACTGCGACCACCCAAATTAAGTGTCGTGTCTCTCTAGAATAATGCCACTCTCTTATCAGTCGTCTCATGCTGTTGCAGGCCTAAGATGTTGGGCTCGGTGCCGGAAGAGTTTTTGGAAAAACACGGCAAGATGTTTTGGAAAACACTTCACACTTTGATGCATTCATGCAGCATCATTCTAATAGGAAACTAAGCAGCATAGTTAGTAGGTAACTGATTGCTATATATTTATGTAAACGTTGTTGTCATCTCATCCCCTCAAACACAGTAAATAAACTGCCCCCTGATTTATTCTATAGCTAATACATAAAATGCCATTTGTTACTGTGGGGTATAAGAGCCCGGATTCGTTTTAAGTTCTTGTTCTCTGTGTTTGTCAGTGCAGTCTTCCCCATTGCTATCTTTCCTTAAAAGGACGGTTTTCCGCAATAAAGATTCCCTGCTCACGCAGACCTTGGTTGCCTTGATTCTCTCTGCTGTCCCAGCCAGAGAATGCTTCACCAATTTTAATGGATAGAAATCATTAAAATGTCTATCCCAAATGCAAGGAGCTCAAAGTGAAATGACTGCAGCTTAAGTCACAATCTAAGGTGTCAGTTTATTAGGATGATTACTGGAGTAAAATTTTGTTTTTGTTTGTTTCAAACTGAGTTTATTATCATACAATCGAAATACCGGTGTTTTGGCTCATGATACTGTTCCTTGAGGTCCAGGATGTCACATGCAGACTGTAAGTGACAAAGGGAGAGATTCTGAATAGTTTAAAAAGTGTGTGTGGGGGGGGCGCCTACCTAATATATTGGTATGGAAAATAATGAACGTAGATCAGGGCAAGGCATCCCTGATCCTAGAGGCCCAGCATCTTACCTGGTCTCTGATGATCCTCACCTGATCTCAGGCAGAGAGTAGCTCACCAAGTAGGATAAGAAGGATCAAAAACCTGCTAGATACCAGCCGTCAAGGGTCGAGGTAGCCTGTCCCTGGTATTGCATCATAGAGCAGTAGGGTCAGTAGACTGACAGACTCAAACAAACAGATATGAAGTGACCTGTGCTGGTGGGATGTCGTAAGCGGGGCAGCATGGCGGACGTAGCTGTTCTGTGTCTGATGCTCCTGTAGCTTCTGCTAGAGGGGAGCAGGACAAAGAGTCCATGAGAAGAACAGGAGTCAGTCCTCAATGCTAGAGGCCTTTTGGGTGCAGTGTTTGAGGAAGATCTTTAATGAGGGGGGTACAGATTCCGGTTAATAAGAATAATAGTGATAATAATAATATTTTATTAATAATAGTGCATACGGGACTTATTATTATCTGCTACAGGGACATGTGGTTTGGTCTTTGCAGTGCCCAAATCACACCGTGGTTCTGTTGGTCAGAACACTCTTGTTATTTTAGTTGTTTGTTATTTGGGGGGGGGTGACAATGGGATCCCATATAAGTTGAAAATGGGACGCAGAATTTTATTGATGTTTGATTTATACAGCCTGCGACATGTTTTTAATTTATTAAGTCTGACCAGTAGATCAGTCTTTCGTTTTCCACAAAATATAAAACGATGTAACGTTATTCCAATAGTCAGCACCGGCAAGTTTCTCTGCCAACACTGGCTATGTTAGACAAAAGTGTATTGGCTATCAGTATCGGTCAAAATTTCCATATCTGGGCACCACAAAAAACACAATGAAAGCCAGAGCGCACAAGAGAAGACTTTTACGTTGAATTCTGGAGACTGAATTTTCCGATGCCAAAATATGGTGATGCAAGCAAAAAAAAATCTTCATTAATGCATTTAGTCTAATTGATACAAAAATAATTCCATCTCCTCCATTTTATTCCTCTGCAACGTCTTTTCCTTGTACTTCTGCCTAACTTTCAAGTTGGCCCTGGTGCATGTGGTCAGTCAGTCAGCAAAGCTTATTACTATGAACCCCACCTCAGTAGTTCCTTTTTGAAAAAATAGTTCTTAGTATTGAGCAGGACTTGGAGGAGCTAAAAAAAAGATCATTAACTACCTCCTAGGATCTACAATTGTGTTGTGGGAACGGAGACAGAAGTTCCTGATTCTTAATAAGCCCTTCCTACTGTAGGAACACTTTATGGGACCCCTGTAGAACATTGTGAGGATAGGAATTGAACATCACCCAGTTTGGTTCCCCCAGCACCTGGTCAGAGTCATCCAACCCAACAGCTTTGCATGGATTTACTTGTAACAGAGATCAGCCCCCTTTTGAAGGGGATGTAGTGTTTACAGCAGACATTTAGTTCAGTGGTGAGGTCTTGTAGTCTGTGATGGCATGTATGTACCACCACAAGTGCCTGGAGTCTGTGTTCTCTTGAGTAGCTGTGGGTTTTTTGCCTAACGTCCAACTCAACACATTCATATTTTTTTTCCCATCTTAACCGTATTCCTGATAAATGCTTTGACAATGAATTTGAATGATTTATAAAAATAACAATGTGTTATTTTATTCTAAAGCAAAAAGTCACAAAGTGAAGTAGTGCTTAATAGGCTGGTTCGGTCTGGGTGTTCTTCACGGTACATTTCAGAAGACAGATTGCAGTTCAGATTGATTATTGCAGTTGTGTGTTGAAGTTCACAGTTTGATTTCCCACCCCTACTTAAACGTATCCTGTAGACTGAAGGAGCTTTTGAAATTTGATTTTCGATCACTCATGATTACTGGAGTATATACTAGATTTTCTTACAGTCATTAATGTATTTTAAAACATTTATATGATGGTGTCAGCATTTTGCCCAGATTAAAAATGGGGAAAAATACAATTAGCTTGCAAATACTCAGCTCATGTTTCTACCGCAGTTCTGACGTAATCCAAAAAGAAAACCATGCATTGTGTTAATCAATGTCGTAGATACACGGGACTTCTGCGGTTGTATAAAAATGCTTGATCCTTTGAATTTATACACCTGATTCCCAAACAATACATGAGGATTTTAGAGGTCATATTTACTATAAAAAATGAAGGCCACACTCTGAGCTAGACAGTGTCTGCAGAGTCCTACGCTGCTTCTCATTGAGTGAATTCAAGATGTTTATCGTACTTCCTTTGATTCCTACCGCCAGTGCTCTTTTGTTGTCAATACCCGTGGCAGCGTGGCATTGCGGACACGCATCATTTCCAGGTGAAACTCTGTGCTGAAGTATGGCATTTAGTGGAGGACAGGCATCACAAAGAAATGTTTGTGCGGTTTTTCACAGTCAAGTTCATTTATAAGATACAGGGCTTAGTCGGAATGTAGGTACCGGTATTTAAATCTGCATATTTGTTTTTGGGATGGTGTGCCAGTCTGGTGCTTGATTGAGTAGTAACCAATGCCAAGGTTAAGGGCGATGTTTGGAAACCAGCCCTTATGAACGTCAGGGTCATCAATTTATGAGGCCAAGGAGCACTGAGGCCTCTCTTCAGAAGGCACTTATGGTACAGATTTCTCTTTAAAAATCCTGGAGGACACCCTCGTTGCCATGGTGCAGCAGTTGACGATGTATGTCAGCTCTCAATGTTTTTGTTTTCTTCCAACAAGGTGGAGAAGAGCCCGATGCAGCATCAGATCCACTACCCTGTTTGTTGGAATATTTATTGTATGCGTGGAGAAATATCAGCTTTATGGAGCTACCAGAATATCCAAAATACCGCACTGTTTATATTCAGGCTGAGGAAGAAGTGTTGAGCAACAGGCTGCAAAATGCTTGGCCGGTTCATGCACCCCTGGGGTCTTATCGTGACAGGGTCTTCTGGATGGATTCAAAATGGACCCCACGAGGACACGGGGAGAACATACAAACTCCACACACATGAATTTTTGGTCGGGGACTCGAACCCAGGTCCCAGAGGTGTGAGGAGACAGTGCTAACCATTGCACCACCGTGGCTGCCGATTGTCATCGTTGTTTGTGTATAAAACTACCATTGGCCCCACTGCCCAGTACCTTCTAAAGGTCTGTTTAAAAACATATAGTGTTGCGGCATATATTATTTTTCGTAAGCTCATACGCTGTCAAACATTGACAGCCTTTAGAATAATCACAAGGATTAAAGTAAATGGCACGTAAAAGGACGTCTTGTTTGAAATCTGGTAAACCCGCCCTTAAAGCTTTTGTGTCAGTAGAAGATGTAATTGGTGTCTGACATTCTCAGTGCAGTGAATCTTTGGTGGATTTAAACTGTGCTCCGAGTTTTTGTATCAGTTTCTGCTCTGTCCCTCCCATCGATATTCCTCAGGGGTATCGAGTGAACTTGGTGTCAGATTTTATCTGTCTTTTGCTTTAGTAAAACCCATGGATACGCTGATTTGAAATGTTGCTGTTCACATGAGTTTATATGAGGTGAGAATATCGATTCCTCGAAAGGATAGAGAGCTTAAGTTTTTGATACTTTTTGTGTGGAAAACACAGGAGAGTCTTTGTCAGTACTTTCTAATAATTAAAGCTTAATTGTTTAAGAGCAAAAGTCAAACTCATGAGTGCCAAAGTGAGAGAGATCCACTTAGGATTTGCGTCACAAGAAATTGAAAGTTCACAGAAACTGATGTACCTTGTCTGGGATGTTTATTGGCGTGTCGTATGACTGAATTAAATATCTACTTGTTAATGTTGTGTTGTTTTCTTGTGGGTATCGATCTGTTTAAAACTTTGAGGAGGGGAACTAAGGTTCTCAAAATAGCCCTTTTGGTGCAGTGCTGGCTCTGCCGGCTCCTTTGACCTTCCTGTTTTTGGGACAATTGGTTTTCTGTTTTATCTAAAGGAAAAGGGAAAACATGCAGCAGCTTCCACAGATCGGGTCAAGTCAAGTGGACTTTATAGTCATAGCAGCTGAGCACGTTGGATCATACAGCGGCCTGAGAAACGCATCCCCAGAGTCACAGTGCAGCATCAGACGCATTGGGGGCCGTGTGTAATCAATTACGGGGGGTTGGGGGCAGATTAACAGGTGACACAATAGCAGGGCAAACACACAGCATATACATGAATAGCATGAATGGAATGATGCCTGTGGATTATTATAATTCAGGGAAAACAGCAGCAGTTGGCTTTGCATACTTTAACTCACTCAGATAAGATTTGAATACTAAAAATGCCTTTTTCAGTTACGACAGTGTTAAAAGGAATCCGTAAGACCGATGATTTGTTGCTATATACAGAAGTGGACAATGAAACGAGAAACACCTGATTTTAGACTGCAATAATTAATTAGTATGGGGTAAAGCCTCCTTTTACAGCCAATGCAGCATCCGTTCGTCTTGGGAATGACAGACACAAATCTTTCACGGTGCCTTGAGGGATTGTTCCTCTTGCAGAACAGTGGACAGGTCAATATGTGACTATAATGCACTATAATAATTATAATAAATAATAATAATACATTTTATTTATAGGTGTCTTTCTAGACAGTTGGGGACAGCGTACGGTGAATACAAGTAAAATATAAATAATAAAACCATAAGAATACAAAAAACACAAGAATATAAAACAGGTTAAAATTAGGCAAAGGAACTGAATTCATAGCAGGAGTGTGGTCAATAAGCATCTCTGGGTTTCCTTCCTGCCGCTACTCTTCCAGGTATAAGAAACCCAGCGAACAGAGAGCAATACATGATCCACATTGTCCACAGCCCAAGATTTGCGCTGCTGACACCATTGAGACCGATGTTTTGCATTGGCGCGAATGACCAAAGGCTCGGCATGGATACTGACCCTGTTGAGCTCAATGAACAGTTTTGGTGGAAACAGGAGAACGAAGGTGCACATGTAATTCTGCAGTGAGTTGGGCAGCTGTGGTTTTACGCTCTTCGGACACAATCTGGGTTAGTACCCGGATATCCCTGTCAGACAGCTTCTTCTAGCATCCACAGTCACTGCTGTTTTATGTGGTCTGTCCTTGGTAGTATGCCAGCGTCACCCTGGTTACCGTGGCTCCCGATTACATTATAAAGCGTTGCAGTCCTGATTACAGATGTGCCAGCGAGATACGCACCAACAGTTTGTCCTCTTTTGAACTGTGATATGTTGTGTGGATTGCCATATTTTATTTACAACTATTGCCTCGTGAATTCAACCTTCACACTCTGCTCATAACGATTGAATATGCAATCAGTGAAGGCATATAGGTGTGCAACCTGAAACACTAGTTTGGCCAGTATTTCAGTTTAATTATATATATTGCGATTTTAAAATAATCTATTTCTGGTTCAATAGCTCTATTGCAGGGGTATTCAACTAAAATTTAAAGAGGTCCAGTTAGAGAAAAATTCTTGAAGCAAAGGTTCAGAAGATCATAATGTCTCACTATTTATTTAGTGTGTATATTTAAGTAGCCTATCAACTGTATCAACATTGCATGTCATCAGGCTAATTTGAGTTGTTAAATTGCCCGTAGGTGTGCATGTGTGAGTGAATGGTAACAGTGTGTGAGTGTGTGAGGTTTGCCGTATGTTGCGCTAGTCTGAAATCGTGAGTGGCATGCCAGATGCTGAATTTTTGTTTCACCTGAGTTGATTTACATAACAGATAATATACAGTTGTTAAAAAGCGGAAACTTCCATGAACATGAAATCACCAGTAAAACTATAAAATATAATACATACTGTGTTTGGAAAAAACTTTTCAGCTGTAGGATTTCAGGACAGAACAGCCACTCTGTTAGGAACATTACGGCTTTTTGGTTGCAGGTATTAGCTTCACTGCTGCTATTACGCAGCCAGTCTGTTAGGAACATTACGGCATTTTGGTTGCGGGTGTTAGCTTCGCTGCTGCTATTAACACTAATGGCCCATTAGCTCAAACAATGGGCTGCATACGCCGAACTACGCTTTGCTGTTAAAGGTGTTTGACGGTCATTGGTGTGGGAAGCAGCGGTTCTAATGCTAAATCGTTACCGAAAGGACTACAAAAGCTTAAAATAGAAGCGTCCCGTCAGGTTATAAATCATAACTTTCTGATTTGGCTATTGGTCCGGGTCCGTTTGGGACAGCTTCTGGGTCCGGACCCTGACCGCGCTCCGCCTGTTAGTGACCGCTGCTCTATTGGTATAATTTATCATTCTAGAAAGATTGAGCTGATTTGCCCAAATATAATGGTAATGATTACTTAATCAACACTAAACAGTGCATGAGCATTAAACTAAAGAGGTTTATCGCATATGGGAGATAACATGAGTGACAAAATAGTGCTGGGTTAAATGGTTAGCGCTGGGATCGAGAATGTTCGTGATTGGTGGTTCGTTCTGTGATCGACATGTTTGTCAGCTGCCGGTGCAAAGCTGCGTGTCGGCTCCGTATCCAAAAACCTTTAAATTAACCTGAATTATATGACAGACTTTTGTGGATTGTTTAAAAATAAGAACAGTGTGACATTTGTTAGTGTAGCAAAAACACCAAAAGTGTTGTCCGCACCGCTTAATTTAATTAGTGTTACACTGCAGGATGCGCAATGTTAAGTAACTATTGCATCTGCGTACATCGCGATGACGATGCTGAAACGATGCAGCCCTAGATCCAATCAAGATTAGCTGTTGGTTCTTCCCCAGTGCCAGTAGGTTATCTTTTGTCATTGGTGAAGTGTCGAGGATGTTATGATGTGAAACTAGCTGGCTGAATGCTGTAATTTTAAGGTTAATTTTTAAGATGAACTAATAATAATAATAATAATAATAATATGAACACTACTACTACTACTACTACTACTAATAATAAATTAAAATAATAATAATAATAAAAAATAATAATAATAATAATAATTTATGATTATTATTGTTCTTACTGTTAATGCGTTATTTGTTGTTTGGAATGATGCTGCCAGTGCATGGTTTTTTTATTATTAATATTAAAGCCTTTTTAATACCAGTGTAGGAGAGGCAAGCCTGACATTTTGAAAATGAACTATTTACATAAACAAGTAATGGCAAGATGGGACCTGCTTTCATGATTTTGAAGACCCTGA
>JAODKE010000038.1:0-24086 GCA_026779605.1 Mormyrus hasselquistii | reverse complement strand
GGGTTTCCCTGCTGAGACTGCTGCCCCCGCGACCCGACCTCGGATAAGCGGGAGTCAATGGATGGATGGATGGATGGAATAAATATGGAAAAAGAAAATATTTTGATGTTTTGACTATTGCAACAGATCGACCTAAAAAAAATGCATTCCAAAAAATATGAATTAACAACTTCTTTTTTTTTTTTGACATGACTAATGTGAGCTGGTTGTCAGCACAATAATGTGCCATTATGGTCTGTGACATGCACACTTGATTTATCTCCATCACATTAAATTTGCAGAAGAAACAATGACTTTGGCTACCATGTAACTTTACAACACTAACAATGAGGAAATGCCGGTTTTCACCTGCTTTGCTTGCTAAACTCAAATGTTGTTTGGTTAACCAAGTGATTGGTTAAGGATCCCAAATATGAATGGGAACGCAGAATACAACAGCTTCACACATACTTTGCAAGTATGGAATGTTTAAATAGAAAGTGTGCAAATACTCTGGTTTTAGGAACGTCGAATCAAAGCGATCAGCTATCAGTCATTTCTATAGCCTTGACCCGGTTGGGTTTTGCTTGAAGTGCCTTGTTTATAGAGCTTGCACATCTGCGGCCTGTTGAAACCTTGTTTCTCTCTTCCTCTTCCCTGCAGCATGGGGTTTCAGACTGTTGCCGGTGGTGTTGTTCGCCATCTCCTATTACTACTATTCATACTTTGTCCTCCAGGGGTAAGGCCTCCTACACAGGCTTTCGCTGTGTCCGTGAGTCGAGGTTCTTACCAATATCACGTCAAGTGATTTTACCCGACTGTCTGCCTTTTCAGTGCCGGAGCGACGGCAAAGTCTGCGGCTCTCGCCGTCAGCCCCTGTGGAAGCAGTCGTTCGTCAAAGAAATGGGCAGGACTTGACTTCAAGTGAGTAATAAAATCTGATTTCAGCAAGTAGGTGGCTGGATGTTATCATGTGTAACTGAAACAAAGCAGAATTAAAAACTCATTGTGAATGTTTCACACACGAAACAGCTTCACACACGTTTCACACATGAAATAGCTTGGGTAGAATTTATATGAATAATTTCCCCCCCCCCTTTTATCATTGTGTATTAAACAGCATCACCCGCAATAATACACTGTTTTTGAAACTGGAAGATTACTTTTGGCATGAAAGATCATCGCCTCTGTCGTTACCCTACGGCATGAAGGGCAGTGGTAAGTCCTGTTTGTTTTCATTGGATAACGTTAATCCCAGGTACTGTCTGCAATTTATAATAATAATAATTATATATTAGCTCATGAAAATCAATTACTGAAAATCCTTCATCCACCCAACATATAATTCTAGAAATTCATTCAGGGAAACAAACGTCATTGCTGATGTCATGAAATGTTGTGAAATGCCTGACGTCTGCTGATCTGTGTCTCTGTTACAGAGCTCCTACTCCTTAAGGTCTTAGCGGTAACTGCCAGTTATGAAATGCCAGAGAGCATCAGCAAGTGAGTAAAAATGGTGGCTACTGCCATAGGTCAGTTAAATGAACTCGTAACGAAACAAAATAGTTTATTATCCAGCTGAAATTATAATGAATGTTTCTGTTGTCCTTTCTTCAGGCTGGACTGCAGGACCTGCATTGTTGTCGGTAATGGATACACCATCAAAAACAGCTCATTAGGATCTATTATAAACACGTATGATGTAGTAATCAGGTACTTTTAAATACTGTTTATGTAAATTGCTGTATGAAGGTTTTAGTGAATTCTGTTCTTCCGGTTTGGGCTGAAATGGTGTCTTTCATTTAGTTTTTGTTTTGGGTGGTGCTCGAGACTCCCCCCAGGAAATGAACATTAAATGCTTTCTTCCTGGGAACTCAAAAAAAAAAAAACCGGCCGGGATGGGCACCCCTGTGCAGTTTCAGCTGCTTGATTTAAAATGGCCCGTTAAGAGGCACAAGTTGGTTTTGTTAAAGGTCCTTATTGCCAGCTCACTCAGTTTTGGATGCAGCTCAGCATTTGCGTTTCTACCTTAAGTTGTTAATAGCTGCTTCTCTGGGATGGTATCTTCATGCGGTCTCTGAAGGACCCTGACATCCCCATGCGTGTTAAGCAGTTAGTAATAAAAATGGCAGGGTTTTCGGTTGCTGGGTGCGGTTGGGGGTGTGAAACTATAGCAGTGCTGCAATGAGGCCGGGGCGTGGCAAACATTCCGGCGCAGGCTGACTTCCGGTCATTGTCTCGTCCAATCGCAGGTTGAACGACGCCCCCGTCAGGGGGTACGAGACCGACGTGGGCAGTAAGACAACGCTGCGTCTTTTCTACCCCGAGTCGGCCTCCCACGAACCTGCCCTTCACAATAACCCCGATACCCTGATGGTATTTGTTCCTTTCAAGCAGAACGACTTGCGATGGCTGAAGGAGATCCTCTACGACGAGAAGAGGGTATGTCTAGTGCTGCCTCCATTCAGGCCCCGTGTCCCTGAATTGGTCCTGTTAAAAATTAACGTATGCAACCCGTGAAAAATCCCTTACCTGGGTGGCATTACAATGCATGCCGCATCTCGCCCGCATGATGCTGATGGCAGTGGGAAGTTCAGAACGGTCTGTGCACTCCGTAAGTTTCACTTGGGCCAATTCCTGCCATTTTTCCCGGTCCCACTAGATAAGGGCCTAGCTGCGGAGATCATGTTGCCGTGGAGATGTTTGGGGATGTGCTGTGGTGGGATCTGATTTCCTCCGTGTTTTTGCAGGTGAGGAAAGGCTTCTGGAAACCTCCTCCTCAGATATGGCAAGGCAAAAGCAGTCATATCCGCATCCTGGACCCTTACTTCCTAAAGGAGACGGCAAGCAAGTTGCTGAAGATCCCCCTCCTGCCAAAGTGGAGTCAGGTGGGTGACCCCCCCCCCAAACCGTGTGCTTTTGTTGCCAGTCATATCACTAATCACCCACAGATTTGTAGGTCTTCAGGAGACGTAACTTTGGATGGATGCTTCTGATCCTTAAGACGTGACCCTGTATTCTCTTGAAGGCAAAAGTCCTGCAGCAAAACTGCAGAACGCCCCGGTCACTGCGAAACACTGTTCTTTTGTTTTACGTGGTTCTTAGCCCGAGTCTGAAAAGAACCAAGACTGGTGACGTGGGCCCTCTGAGCAATTAGCACAGCTGCATGCTGGGAATCTTGCGCTGCTCCCCGCCAGATGACTTCAGACTTGGCAGAGGCCCCCTGTTTACCCTGGGAGTCCGGTAGCAGAAGCGTGCCGAGTTTCTGCGGTGGGAGGGTCTGATTTTGGGGGGGGGGGGGGCTCAGAACTGGCATCGGCATGGGTCGAGCGGTACCTGGCCTTGCCCCACCTCGTTAGACACAGCAGCCCCCGCTGAAAGAGCCAACCAGGCCCCCACCCCGGCTACAAGTTTTACCACCCCCCCCGCCCAACCATCCAATTAGTGCAGGCCAACCATCAACCAGAGCTTTAGATTTATCCTGGCAGTGCTGGTGAAAAAAATGCCACTTAATGCTGCGTGAGTTAAATGTGAAGTTTAAAATCAAGTAATAGTGGAAAAGGCATTAAGGCTATTAAGGTTGGCTGGGGTGTTTTTTTTTTTCTCTTCTCCTTCTTCTCCTTCTCCTCCTTCTCTCTGCTCTGTAGCATGAAATTCGGGCCAGACAGCTGACTCATGGAGCCGTTGGGTTTCTCAAGAAACACAAGAGTTTCTTTCCCACACATGGACGAGAGCTGCTCCGATTCTCCCCACAAAAAAGGGGCGTGACAGAGCTGGATGTGATTTTCGCATCTGCCGAGTAGCAGGCCGGTGTTCCGATCAGGCGGCTAATGGTACCTTGCTGGTATTTCCGTGGCAGGATCCCGCAAAGAACTGGATCATTATTCCACTCCACGTGCTACCTGAGTCTGAGAAGCGTGCTGATGCATTTAAATACTTAAAAAAGGGCCCGGAGCCTTTTTTTCTCATGAATGGAGATTAAGCGTTGCTAAGGCATTCTGAGCTGATGCTGTTTAACTTTTCCAGAGAAAACAGTCGCTTCCTGGCATTGCTGGGCTGGTATCGGTAGGCTGTGAAGCACGGAACCAAAGCGTACATCCTTACGGAAAGCTTTTAAAGTTATTTTTATAAACAGGGGAGGTTCTCTGGCAAACCTAAGATGTTATCTCATCAACATCAGAGTGATGAACAATGGCGGGGAGGAAAATCTTGCTGCCTCCATCTGTTTTTTTTTTCTCACTTCAAGAATGCAGGGTGGGCAAGGCGGGTGGGCCAGCTGAGATCAGAGGAAGGGCTGGGGGGGGCCGGCTCCGCGAGGCTCTTGGCTTGCCCGTGGAAGATGTGAGCCGCCACCTGCTGGCCGAACACGGTATCACATTTTGTCAACGCAACGCATTCTCTCTCTGCCCACAGAGACCCGTCCACCCCACGACAGGGATTCTAGCGATATACATGGCGTTGAGCTACTGCGACGTTGTTTGCATCACAGGCTTTGGGTACCCCCTCTCCAAGAACCAAAAGAACCCCATTCACTACT
Organism: Mormyrus hasselquistii; assembly: GCA_026779605.1. NCBI lineage: Eukaryota > Metazoa > Chordata > Actinopteri > Osteoglossiformes > Mormyridae > Mormyrus > Mormyrus hasselquistii. Next base: position 19,570 of record JAODKE010000038.1, on the reverse strand, counting down.
ATGGATCGGACACAATGACAGCCATGAAGGTGGGTCATACTGTACAACCACTGCACTGATGATCTCGTTTAAGACTTATTTAATATAAATGGTCTGCTATGGCTTATCAGGGGGTCCTCAACCTGCAAGACCCGCCCCCGTTTTGAACTATGATTAAACAGATTGGAATTTGACTTTGAGTTCACAACCTTTCGACTGACGTAAACGGAGCAGTGATTCGATGGCTAGATTAGTGTCTCTCTGATCTGCTGCCAGGTGATGATTAACTTCATTATTAGTTCTTATTTGTAACACGGTTATATACAGGCTGTTAAAATGTGAGTGTAAGTAAAATCGGGGTACGATTCTGCTGTTTTTGTTATTCAGAATTCCTACCATGACCTGTCTCACGAAGCCCAGGCCCTGAAGAGGCTGGAGAAATCTGGTGCTATACAGCATCTGCATCCTCTCTCATAGACCACCCTGTCTCTACATTCTGTGTACGCGAATGACAGAAATATCTCCTTTTTTATGTCACAGAACTGTTTCATTGTTTGATTGGCACTGGATGGTGCTCTGAATAGCTGCGTAAGAATCTGTTCTTCTGTGCATCGATGTTTTGCAGACCCTTGTCTGGTAATCGCGTCTGACTTTATCGGACTGCAGAAGATCAAAGAAACTACGTGGGATCGCGAAGCTTGCAAAGCACTGCGATGAGCCGCGTGTTCTGCTCAACAAATTGTCCAAAGGAACATTTCTGCAATCGGATGCTTGCTTTTGAATGAATGCCAAAGTGACAGTTCCGACTGTGGTCACCAGGGGGCATCGTTAGGGAGGCCTACTCCATTTGGAGTTGCTGAAATACTGCACAGAAAGTCAGAGGTGGGGGAAAAAATGTTAAATACAGCAATGTTTGGGGAATATAACATCCAGAGGATTTAAAATGTGCTACTCTGTCTCGTGATCAACAAAATTGCTGTGATTGTTTAAACACACAATGCACTTAAGCTTTGAATATGAATAATATTTTGCTTGAATTTACTCAGATCAGCACAACAATAATATAAAATTGAAAAATTGATCCTGCAGTATTTTTATCACAAGGAAGTACAATGTTGAAATCATTGCTCTTATGCTAGTTAAGGGTATTACAGTTTAAAAATTAAACTTTCAAGTTACGCTGATTTTGGACAATATATCTGGGGGCTGTGAATTATGAGACTGTGCAATTTTTCCTCCCATAAGGTTTAACTATAATAGAATTTAATAAACAAGAATGGCAGAAATGTTTGCATGTGAGGAATCGATGCAAATTTTTCCTTCAGTTGCAATTTCTCAAGCATACTGCACAAAGATGAATTCTGTCCAGAAACATTTTTCCCCTCCCAAAGGCACGGTGACTGAATGCTAAACCGCTGCGCCAAAAATACGAAACAAAACTCATGCTGTATATCACCATGATCTGGCTGCATTAGGCTGATACCCTTTGTATATATTAAACAGACAGTCAGACGGACTGAATCTTCTTTCCAGCTGGCTTAAGGCTAAGCTTTCCCTTGCAATTTCGAGTGGTCCGATTTAGTGAATTACAATTGAAATCTGTTCGGCCGGTCATATGGTCATAGTCATGCATAAACTGCATTGGGTCATTGCAGGTCTGTGCAAAAATGCTATTGTGACATTCAGGAGATGGGGGGGGGGTGATCTGGTTGACTGCTTATTACAGCACCAGCAAGTGGCCATATTCCTTTCGCTATATGTTCTGTGAGTTGTGTAACTCGCTGTCCGTCTGAGTGCTGTTTACAATGCGGCAAGTTGGCAAGGTCAAGCCTGCCGTCTTGCGTGGAAGTGGGGGGGGGGCGAGTTGAAATTATTTTTTTTCCCCCCAGTCCAATATGTGTGGTGTCCCTGTTCTTTCTTACTGGTCCAGCATCCATCCTTGAACTGGTAATAGAAGAGGAACTTCATTGATCCCCGTGGGGGGGGGGGGGGATTCCTTTGCCCAGCAGTACAGGAAGGATCATTCAAGTAGAAATGAAAATGAAAAAGGTAAAATATGTGAAAAGAATAGGAGAAGGAATATTAGTGCGAATAATGAAAGAACTGTGCAGAGTGTAGCCCTATATTAAATGTAGTGTAAAATGGCGTGCAAATAGGGGGCATTGAGAGTGTCCCAGTAGATGCCTTTAGACATCGGTGTGGCCTTTGATACACCGCATATTGGTAGGTGAGAATGTGTGTTGATGCAGTCCCTGAAATTACAGAACATGATCCCTCTCTCTGTCTGGATAGGTATTTGGGCACGTTCATATTTCAGTTCCGCCGTTTTAATTTAATATCTCATTTAAGTGGCTTTACGAGTTCATTATTCAGCTTTCCTTCCCCTAATGGGCCACAGATGTTCGCCTTTTGTTCCAGAACCTTCTTTCTGTGGCTAGATCATTCAAGCAGGGCTCAATTATGGGTGAGTCCCCGCTATCTTCTCCATTCCAGTGCTGGTGAGTTTTAATTTGCCTTATCGACATAAATATAAAAGACACACTGAATTATGACCCGGGCGGACTCACTAGCATTAGCCAAAACGTAGGATGTGCCATTAAAAATATTTAGCCGATAGATTTTACGAAGTAACGTAACAGAGCACAAAATATCACGAATGTAACACGAATGAATGAAAGTTACGTTTATATATATTATATATTTATATATAATGCTTTTCAAGACGCCCAAAGTGCTTCACAGAACCAATGGGGAGCCACTTGTGGCAGCACCACAGTGTAGCCCCCGCCCGGATGATGGTTAATCAACGGTTAAACGGAAGGAAGAAAAGAATAGATTAGCCTGAATGCAGGCCTGTGAATGGTGAGGACTGCTTGTTCTTGCATATTGTATAGAGTGGCACGGCATGGAGGATATTGTTCGGTGAACCGTGCACAGACAAATTCATCCATCTGTTCAGTTTTTAGCTGAAGACTCTGGCATTCCAATAGACTTCGTATGGACGCTGGGCCTATGGGGATGTTTAGGATTTCTGCATGCATTTGTTACACGCGTTTCACAGCAGAATGAGTAGGGGCACCAACAGGACCTGGAGTACAAGGAGGTACGTAGGAGAGGTGAAGCTAGAAGAGGGAGAGCAGACATGGGTGTATAAAATGTATAACGCCAGTGATGGAATTAATGCATGCAGACTTGAATTTTACAGTTGTTACTCGTCCTTCAGAACAGAAGCTAGCTTTTAATAGTAGCATTTTATCATCATCATCATCGTCCCATCTAGAGAATACTGTAGCTCTGTCCCCCATGCTGTCTGGGATAAGCTCCAGGCCCCCTTATGACCCTGACCGGGATAAACGGTTCGAGATGGGAGGGGTGGGTGTTTAGATGAAGCTTACATGCAAGTGTAGTCCTGTTTCATCACGGAGAACTTGGATTTCCCGTAATATAAATTATGATATAATTTAAATATGCTATCTGTTTGCTACTTCCCAGTCATTTAAGCCAGTGTTTCTCAAACCAGTACTTGGGGACCCCCAGATGGTGCACATTTTTGCTTTCTCCCACCTCCCTGCCAAACTGGACCATCTGGGAGGGAGCAAAAACGTGGACCGTCTGGGGGTCCCCGAGGACCGAATTGAGAGACACTGATTTAGAAGCAAAATCAGTATGCAGCTGGTTGCTGTCTCGCGTTTCTGTGGGATCCGTATCGACTGCATGAAATGGAGTTCAGCACCTCAGACGGCACCTTATACCAGCTGTGTCCCTGGTGTGTCTCCACCAGAAGTCTTCTGCTGACGACGGAGCGGTTCTGTACAAAAGGTCACCTTGGTGTGCAACCTCCTTCCCAGAAGGACGTTGTAGAATCCAGTACATTAATCGGAGCTAAAGAAATGGGGGGGTATGAGAAAATAAAACAGCCGTGAGCTGGTGGGATGCTGGAGATCAAAACTCATCACGGTCCCGATTCCTGAAAATGTGTCAAGGAATGAAGTCCAGCTGACGCAGACTGAATTTTGCTAGGATTTAAACGGGGTCAGCTGGGCAAAATGAAGTAGGTTTTAGGTCAGTGTTTCCCAACCTGGTCCTTGGGGACCCCTAGATGGTGCAAGTTTTTGCATCCTGCCAGCCAGTATACATATTTGCTCCCTCCTTGTCTGGGAGTCCCTGAGGACCGGGTTGGAAAAACTGGTTTAGGTGATAGATGCTTAGTTCCAGCAATTGCTTGACCTGAGTCTAAGTGGTAATGAAATCATAAATGGCAGGTTTGGAGGTGGGAATACATGACTGGGAATGGTTTGCTAAGTGGGTGTCAACACTGATTTCTCTAGCCTACTTGAAAACATTGTTTCCCATACTAGCAGCTTGCTGTCATAACACAGATTTGGCAGGTCCCTCCAAGCCCATGTGCTGGATAGCTGGCGGACTGGCCATGATGATGAAGTATTGTTTAAGTATGGCACCGAGCTGTCTGTCTGGCTGTCGTCCGCCCGGGGGAATCCTGCCAAGATATCCCAGACGGGCTGGCATGCAGTCCAGTCACCGCGATGTTGGGCTGATCAGATTATAGAGGAGGAGGGCCCAAGCAACAGCCGGGGGCAGGCCCAAGACATCTGATTGGTTGGTTTTGCCTCCTCTCGTTGCTTGGCCTCGCCTCCTCTATGATCTGATTTGTTACCTCTCTACTAATCGTTCTTCTTTCTGTTGTTACAGCAGCATTTTATGTTAAGGCCCCCAGCCCCATAAATTCTGGCCTGCTCATGACCACGCCCATGCTGCTTTAGATGATTGGCAGGGCAGACATACGCTCGTCCGTTTCAACACCCCCAAACTTACTGAACTTCACCTACAGCCCCCCATCTGCAAATCAACACCATGATGCCTCGTTTACTCTCAACTGGTGTATTATGTAACTGTTTCCGGTCCAGGGAACCCTGATTGTCTGAGTTAATGGCTTTCTAGAGTGGCCAATGCCATCTGCTGTAGTTCAGTGTCAGTCCTGTGCGCCTATGCTGGACCTGAACAAGAAAAAGTGTGGAAGATCTATAAAATCTGTTCATAGAAATCTGTCTCACTCCCATCATTCTGTAGAATGAATGGACTGTAGAAGTAATATACTTGTACCTAAACTTGAATCTACCTGCTTCAGTTCCAAGCACTTGTACATGGCTTTAACCCTTTAAGGTCCACACTAAGGAAGAAACAATGAAAATGTTTTTTCTTTGCATTTTTTATTTACTCAGGACAACAATAACAAGAATTATTTTTTTTGTGGTCGTGATGGCCTATTCAGGTTAAGATCAACACATTATACACTGAGGTGTCGTCACTCAAAATGTGCTCTACCAAGCAGTCGCACTGAACATTAAAGGGTTAAGACAAGCTGAATCTTAAGGCCTTTCTTGAGTATTATTATTACCAAGAGCAGTTACACAGAACCTTTGCATCCCATGACTAAATGAAAGGCAACAAGATGTATATCCAGTTTAAGTTCTGTGCCGCCTGTTTGCTGGACCAAATCTAATAATGCAAAACTGTTTTTTGGTATTCAGTAAAACTGCTTTTATCAGCAAGTGTTGAGTGTAGTTTTATTCATTTTTTTTTTTTGTGTGTGTAAAACCGCTAGAGTCAGTGTGTTAAGTCTATGGTCAAACGTACCAGAATTTATCAAATCATTGTTTTGTGTAACCAAAACGGCAAAACCCTGATTTAGGAACATTTGATGATTTAAATATATTACTATAACTAGTCAACAAATGGATAATTCATCTATCATAATTTCATCTATCCTACAAATCAGTTGTTTTGTGAGATTTGATGGTCAAAAGTATAGCCCAGGTTTTATTTTGGATCGGCAAAGACACTGTGTGTTTTGTACTGTGGTCACACACCACCCAGAATAGCTTCTAAGTGGACTCCTGTGACTATACTGACATCTAGCGCAGAGCGTAAAGCCCAAGGCGCAACTAACATTTATGGTCATGTCCAAATCCATTTTGTTATTCTAACGCGGAGAACAGGCTTTGCCCCAGCGCAAGCAGAAGGCTGTCCTTCCTTTAATTAGTCAGAAGGCGTGTTTTGAGTGTAACGTGCAATGAGCCAATCGGAAGGGCACCTCGCCTCACCTCACCTTTAAAAGGTAGCGGGCCAAGATGTACCGCGGATTCTTATTGCAGTGGTGTGTTTGCCCGGTAAGCCAGATCGCCTTTCGGTTTGTGCATGAGGTGAGAAAGCGCGAGCACGTCATCTACGGGAGCACCACTGTTCCAGCAAGCCTTTCGAGGGAAGCAGGCGTGGGATGAGGCAGCAGCAGGCGCGTCCTCGTTTTCTGGCATCACCAGATCAGCCGTGCGTTGCCGAAGGCATTATAATGATGTCAGAAGACGGGGAAGCTCGCTATAGAACGAACGCAGCGATGGGAGCAGGGACTCCGTTATGTGTGTCCGTTTACATTTAAATTTTGGGCTGCAGTTCGCAAAATCTGTTATCTTAGTTCAAGCAAAACAATCTACAGTTTTTAAAATGTTCAAATAATAGGCCTTTATTGGCTTTTTTAACTTTTAATAGGCTGTTATTTTTCTACTCTCACTATCAATATCTGAAACACATTTTCAGCGATCCAAATGTCCTTTCAATTACATACGAGGTTATTTCTGATAATGAGCTCGAAAGAATTTTTTTTGATGATATTGTTTATTATTTATTTTTTTATTTTTTATATATTGGTGTTTCATTAAACAGTATGATTAAGGGAAAGGACCAGGTGTACTGTATTATAAAATGTATATAAATTAAATAAAATTAACAAAAAACCATTAGGGCTTTTCGCTTGTATACGTTGTCCACAATGAGCGCCATTCTCCCACACGTTCAAAATCGCGCTACTTAAATTCCATTTAACAATGTGCCATTGACTTTATGCACGGTTTTTGTTGATCAAAAGCACAATGTGATTGTACTGCCTTAATATAGTAATGCGCCAAAGTGCCCGACCACGCCTCATTTAATAAACGCTGCTTCTATTAGCAGAAAGCCGGTGCAAAATCTTGAGTTAATTTGATTAGGTCGTGGTCTCTGTCCCCCCTAGCCTGTGCTGATTGGGATAAACTTCAGTCTCACTGTGACATTGCATTAGATGAATAGGCACAGTGTGAAAAATGGATGGAGGTGGCATTAAGCACCCATGCTTGTCTTCAGCCAAACTGCCTATAGCTTTGAGTTCAGGAAATAACAATATTATCCAGCTGGGACTTTCCCTTCTTTCCACACGGAATATTCTGATTTCAAGTGAAGCCATAATATGTAGTCTGGGCATTATGGTCATCTGCCAAATCTTTTCTTTCATAGTTTATTCTAGGATTACAATTCAAGACTCATTCAGGAAGGTGAATGCAGGATTCCAACTCGAAGAACCTAAGTTTGCTGAAGAGCAAAATAATTATAAGAGGTCTAGCAGAAGCTGGGGGGTCCTGGGGGGCTGTTTTCGTTTCCAGGATCACAAACCAAGTTTGGCGAGTCAAGGGAAGAGCACGTGAGATGTAAGACAATGCTCACTGACCATGCAAGTCCCATGATCCAGAGACACTCCTGTCCGCATCTGCTGTCATCCTCAAGAGGAACTGCTGTATTCATCCGTCCCAGGTGTTAGTGCTTGGGTGGTGGGGGTGATCATCTCTCTGAATTGATGTCATGGCTTTTCTGATCCTTCCTCCGTCCCTGCTTTTTGTAGAACGTTTCCTCTTCCTGCCATTTCATTGACAGTTCAGCTGAGGACGGAATGCAGCAGGACCAGGAATATTCTGGAGGTCTGAAGCAGGTTGTCTAGGGAGTGCACTGAGCATCTATTATATAAGCCTGTCCCAAACTTTCGCTGTGCAGCAATCGGTGAGTGTGACTCACCGTAAATTTTTCTGTCAATTTGGAAGGATGCTTCTGCTCCACAGCTTCTGTTGTCCATTTCTCTGTCTCCCCTTCATCGTTTATCTCCGTACGTTCACGGCCAGTGTCTGCCGTGAAAAAGGGGCTGTCAAGACACAAGCTGCAGATCAGTGCAGTTTTCTCCCGCTCCCTCCCTACCCTGACTCAACCCTTCTTAGCAGTGAGGGATTGACGCCGCCGTGCCAGCAAATAGATTTCTTCTCACGTTTTGTGCCGAGTGCCCCCGTCCCACACCACCCCCCCCGCCCCACAACCGCCACTGTCAGCTTGCTTTTCCTTTCATGTCTTCTCAGCACACGGCCCCTCGGAGCTGTGGTCTGCAGCATGTAGGCCCTGTTAAGTTGCCCTCCTTGAGCTGCATTTCACATCAATCCACCCCCTCCCCTTTGTCTATCCTGGGGAGGGGAGGGGAGGGGAGGGGGGGGGCTGGTGAAATAGCTTATGTCTTCTGCACTTGCAACCGTCTCATGTTATGATCTGCGCCACATAGGATATTTAAGACCGGGTGTCTTGGGCTGTGTTTCACATTTTGGGGGGGCGGTCCTCCCATTGACCCCCCCATCCTGTGTCTATTCGAGTGGAGTGGTGAGGCAGGCAAGGAAGTGAAGAATCAGCAGTTAAGAGATTAACCCCAGGTTGAACTGGGACTGAGACTCAACGTCGAGTCAAGATGAGAGGAAACATTTTCACTTTGCAGCTTGTCCTTTTGATGTATTTGTGTAGATGGTCAAATAGACCAGTGTTTCCCAACACAGTCCTCAGGGACCCCCAGACAGTCCAGGTTTTTGCTCCCTCCCAGCTCTCGGTAGTAAAAATGTGGACTGTCTGCCAGGGAGCAGGGATGGAGCAAAATATGGACCATCTTGGGGTCCCCAAGGACCTGTTTGGGAAACACTGAAATAGACATTTCTGTGGTAGTTGAACGCGGAAGCTGCAGTAAAAATTGCATAAATCAAAACTGACAAAAAAATCATATACATATAATTTTTTCGTTACATTGGTATTACAGATATTATCTTATTGGGATGATTCCTAATAGGTCAATGACTTTATTTAGTTGACTATGTATTTATGCATTAAAAATACAGATATTTCTACTTCTGTCTTGGATTGCCTTTAATCACAAATGAATTACTTCTTTATTCCAGTTTTTGATAGAGAAAAAGTCATGTCCAATTCTGCTGTAGCAAATTAGAAACCTCTTGGTAGTTTGCATTTCCTCTAGTATTGATCAGGCTACCCTGAATTTGCCAGGGATTTGAATGAGTAATAGGGCCGCTTGAGTGACCTTAAGAAGTGTCACCCTCATGTAACCATATTCTGACGCTATGGAAACTGGGCCGTGATGTGACAGTTAGGAAAGTGTGTTTCTTGGTTGAAGAGCAGCCAAAACAGAGCTGCTGCATAGCACAGAAAGACTATTTTTAACTTTGCTCTTTTTGAGACCACAGAGATGCTTCTAGAGACGTTGGCCGTAGCCGATTGGCTGCTGACGTTGACGTTGATGACATTTAGGTGAACACCTGCTTTTTCGCCTGACTGAAAGTTTTTTGTGATACAAAGAAACCAATACCATAAACAAGGTCTGTCATCAATGTTCACTTATAATGAAAACGTGACGCTGAAGATTCCCAATTTAGACATGCAGGATTTTGCCTTGATATACTTAGTTAATATTGTTATTGTCAACAATGTATCAAACAGTGCTGAAGCTGAACTGCTTGCATTTATGCAGTTTGAAGTTACGGCTGATGGCATAGCTGTACTAAAAAAAACATAAAATAATATGGCAAATTTTAAGCAAACATCTGTTAAAATTAATGTGGTTTTTAAAACGAACTAAGTCAACGCCCAGTGAATGTTATGTAGCTGGAATACGATTATGACAAACTGCAAGCCATTTCCCCAAAGCAGCATCTATTTGTAACCAGGCCTATTTACACGGTCTGTATAAATTCCCCCCCTCCCCCCCAAGGTTAGTGTAGCGTAAACATCTGCATTGCTCACATCTCCCCATAGTTGTAATGTGAATAATTATAAGGTGTGTGGTGATAGGGCTGCGATCCCTCGCTGGGCAGACAGGTATACAGAGTATAGCAGATGAGGTTTTATGCTGAAGTTTCATTTTGCTGTGGAGGAAATCGATATTGGTGGTAGACGAGGGAAGAAAAAAACCAGTGGGCATGAGGTTAGAATGGTCAACTTCTGTGATGGGCTTCCGTCTAGAATCCTTATGAATCGTGAGCAATGAATTATAAACTTTGGAATCTCCTGAGTGAGGAGCTGGCGTCCTTCCTTCCGGATAATACGTCTCCTTATTCTTATGGTACATGATGCTTGTGTGTACCCCAGCGGTTCATAACAGAGATGCTCCTCCTCCTGTTGGTTCCTCAGAATCTATAAACTAGAGAAACTGACACTTACAGTGCATACAAACCTTTCAGCACTGATATATTTATGTGTCAACAAATAGCAATAAAACGGTATTCTGGTGTGACACTGGGGTGGAATCGGCAAGGATACCAGCAAAGCGTCTTCATCTTCCATATTGGCGGAAACACTGCAAAGGACATGGATTCCTCTTGGACCTCGATTCCAAATCCAGGCCGTGTTTTCAGTTCTCCCATGTACTTAGATTAATAATTACTGATTCTGATTGGCCAGAGGTTTCACACCTGTATCACATGTGGAAGGAAGTCTGGAAAATCAACGGGGTCGGACCTTGAGGACCGTGATCTGAATAGCCCCGCCCTTGACTATTTTCGCATGGTATATGTCATCTAATCTCGCACTCAAGTTAAGAGCATCAAATTAGATACCGTAATACCAAGTTTATTTTACTCCTTTGTTTTATACCTTCCAAAGTATTCCATTAATTTATACAGCTAGCAATTAAACTTTGCCTAGGGTGTATGGAATTTACCGATGATGAAAAATAATAAACTGCAGATGAGAGGTGTGTAGGAGTAAATAGCCTAGTTGAATATTTACTCCCCTCTGGGTTTTGTGGAATGAAGTGGAGTTGCAGAAGCAGTAAAGCAGAAACCTGCTCTGCAGGACACTCAGGCACATGGCAATGGAGGCGTTGCAGGGCATGCGATGCTACCATGCAGTTGCTAATTCGAGCTGGAAATGAACAAGTTTCTCTAGTGACATCTCTGATGCCATTTACTTGCTTGATGTCATCTTGTTATTTAAGAAGTACCCATTGAGCACGGACCTTGATCAGCTGAGCGGGAATGCTGGTTGTATAGTGCTGATATTTCAGCTATCCATAACGTTCGGGATTGCACAGTTCCATAGGAATATCTCACGTGTTCGTCCCCTTTCTTTTTCAAAGATTTCAGACTCTCCTAGATGTCCGCGTCTTTATCCCAATCATCGGGACCATCTGCATGTTGGCTGGCTCACATTAGGAGATGACTAAATGTAGCGTGGTACTGAAAGGTCATTCAGCAAGCATCAGGATTGGCTGACCACCTGCCAGGCGTCCAGAAGTGTCCTCGTGTCCCCCCGGGGGTCTCGAAATCCTTCCGTGCGCAGGGCGGCTCGTGCGTTAGCGCTGACGGCGGCAGTACGTTTATCTGAAGCACCATACTGTTCACCAGGCTGTCCCCTGTCAACTGAAGCTTGCCAAGAGATCCCTTACTGATTGTTGCAGAATCCTGTCACTAGAACATTCTGGAATGACCAGTGCTTGGGTGGGGAAACATATTCACGTGAAGGAACCCCTCTGTCTCAAGGCACATCATGTATAAAGAGAACAATTTGCTTTAAGGCATTTATATAGGCTATTACATAAAATGCAATGTAGACATGCAGTGGTGCTGAATGCATATGTAAGAAATTCTGTATATTATATTGTGTCTATAACCTGTGTCATATTTCTACATTTTCTCCATTGACCGCAAATCCATGCCTCAAGCATTCGTAGCTGTGCATTTTACTTGGGAACTTTCCAGTAACAGCAGGTGCAGATCTGATCTTTCACATAAAGTACAGAACATATTATTCACCACAAGGTAAAGTGTATCCATAACACTGCTGGCTTCCAGATTTACTTCATAAACAAGCAGAAAGAAAAATGGAATGGCGATATCCAAAACATACAAGCACAGCACGATCGATAGTTAATATTTACAGTGCGAGTGCTTTGTCAACATTGCGATAACCGTATGAAAACACGTATGATTGGACGCATATTGTCAAAAATTTGTAATTGTTTTTATCGTTCACCTGCAATTATAATTATTTTTTATGATCGCGCTCAGCTTCACTGTACATAGTTTCAGTTCAGAGAGCAAACATTTTCAGAATTCAGAATTTAATGTAACCTACATATTAGCGGCACATTACATAAACTCCTATAGAGAGATGGAAGGCCCTTAAAACAGTGCAGTTGATATTAAGTATGCGTAAAGAATCTCCTAGTGGTTTCCGCATCGGAGCGCAATCACCAAGTGAGAGTCGTCAGCCGATAGCACCTGTCTGCTGGGTAAAATGGGGCTTGCAACGTTTTTTTCCCCTGTTGCAAATTACATCCTCTTTTTACTGGTAGACGGAGCACTCGCCCTTCTCCCAATCAACAGTTCCCAAATAATGGATGCCAACAGTGCAATGGCGTACTGTGCTGATCTTCAGTGAAGGCAGAGCAGATCTCACCTGCCTCGGTAACATTGTGCATTTTATTACGGGGAAAAAAATGAGATGTGAACAGGTAAAAAGCACGAATGCAAAGCGAATTGTATTGATTTAAATGCAGAGCATGCTGATCTCACGCAAATACACCAGCATATATTTCTTTTCAGTCACAGAGTACTATCTGTGTAAAATAAAATTCCTTATAGATTATATTAATATTCTACTTGCTTAAGAAACTATCCGCAATTGCTGTGGTAAGTGAGGGTGCTCTATATGTCTGTTTGGAAGCTATAAGACGCTTTGTACAGTATGCAGGTCTGAACCCAGGTGCACAGAAAGTAATCTTCACATTAACACTTTATCTGTAAATTTAACAGTTCCCTGTACAAAGAGGATTCTTCTCTGAAATGCAACACCTCAGGAATCCGTAGAAACTGCCCTCAGAAATAGAAAAATTACGCATTTTGAAATTGCCTACTGGACAGGAGTCCGAGTTGAAGATCGCTGCATATTTCCGACGGTTGGCTAATGACAGATTTAAGCAGAGCACAGGGTGTCCTTGTCATCATGTTGAATTTGAAGCAGACCCCTCCCCCCCACACTCATACAGGATGAGGAAGAAATGGGAGAAAAGACAGGCTTTTAGGAGGAATTGCATTATCTTTGAAATGGCGTCGGTAACATTTGTATTATTCACCTATTCATATCCCATCAGTAACATGGCCAGGCAGAATAATCTGGGAATTTTGAGTAAAATGTGAAAAATTAATGATACTTAGGTAATGGTATATAATATTCTAAATTCCGACTAACCTGATTTACTTTTCTCACTTTGCCTTTTCACTTTTAAATACTTGCATTTTTCCCCAAGAGATGTCTAATTGCTAGCATAATTTCCTAATCACTGTCAAAATTAATTCCCAAATTAACAATGTGAAAATAATTAAGATTAATAAATGACACTTCTAGGGAATGGGAAATAATATTGTTCATACGTTTGCTTTGCTGGGTTAATTACTCAGCGCCTTGATTTATATGAAAGTGAAATCACACCCATCTGTACGCTGGTGTCTGGTGTCCTCTGAAGCATCCAGTTTTGCTGTCTGAGGATGTCTCAGGCCTGCACTCAGAAATGGGAATTAGACAAATCGCAACCCTGAGCATCAGGACTCAAACCAGGTGTAGTTGTCTCGCACAATTTTGTACGGTGATTGTTAGCGCAGGTCACTTTTGGACTATGAAACCTGGAAAAAGTCTTGTTGCTAGCGGCAAGTTACAGTAGTACCTTCTCATACTAAGCAAAAATTAACAGTACTATTTAATATATATGAATAATGTACGAATCTGTATATATGAGTATTGCATAAATATATATGAATGTATGACTGATCAGTCAGTCTCTGGGGCCTAAAGGTGACCACCAGCATGCTAACCCTCAGTGCCACATACCTCCCCCGCAAATGGACACCAACTTAAGCTCAGGTCTTTCAGCACAACAACACTGATCTCCAAGCAGTAGAGAAATCCAGCTCTTTCACATGTGTCACACCCCACCAGCCATTTTCCCCCGTGTTCCCTGTCATGTGGCGCTAAGGAGCCACACCCGTTCCTCGTTTAACCCCGCCTCTCCTTTCAGCCCTCGTGTGGATGATCCCAGGTGCCTCTCGTCTGCTCCCTCATCTGTGGTGTATATAGTGCCTCCTTGTCCTGAGCTCCCCAGTCCCATCATTGTATTGTTACGTGTGTGATAATGCTGCCTACCTGTGCTCGCCAGTTTGCCCTGTGCCCTGACGTCTCTCCTGATTCCCCCCACCCCTTTTTCACCTCTCGTGGTCCTTTTCCTTTTGCTTTACTTGTTGTGTTTTGTTTAAATAGAGCCCCCCCCCCCCTTGCCTTTCCTCGTGCCTGCCTTCGTTTCCATCCTTCCCGATACGTGACGACATGTTAACTGAACTGAACTGTCATGCCTCAAAGGGGGCTTCTCCTTCTCACTCGTTTGTCTCCAGGACACCTTCCAGAAGGACTCCATACCTAAGGGTCCAGCAGGAGAAGCGCGGGCTAATGTAACAGCATCACAGCAGATGGAGGCCACACGGGATGCATTTTGTGACCCTCGAGGGCGGCTCGGCACAGATCTCTTTTATTTCTGGACATCTACGTCTGTGACTGTGTTACCTCTTTGTCCTGCTTCCCACAGCTCACGTGAAGATGAAGCAAGACGAGGGAGTCCCCTCTGATTAATTTGGTCCTTGGAGCGTGTATCTCGTGTCTGTCACAGCCTGCGTGACGTTTGCTCTCTTCAGCATTGGAAAGGCTTGTGGATCAACCCCCGCAGGTGTGGATCAACCCCCGCAGGTCGGTTTAAATCGTTCCCTTCCTTTGATCCTTTGCTCTCTGCGGAAGATCTCATGCTCGGTGTCTAACCCGTCTCCTGGATACCCTAAGATCTCAGCTCAGGATTGATTACAGGTCTACAGATCCCACCTATGACACTGTCGTCTTGTCCTGCTGGTGCCTTCGTCGGCATGGCGGCGATCAGCCATTCCTCCATGCTGATATAATCCCGGATCTGTTAAAATCCTTCCCATTAATTCATGTGACAGCAAAACGATGTTGGCTTTAAGTTACCTTTTCAATTTCAGTTCTAGACAGGGGAAGAAAGAATTGTTAGGATGGAAAACCCTCTGAGATTTACTACGTAATAGTGGTGTAAAAGAGTGTCTCTCTTGCCTGGAAGTTAGCCATTAATTATTTGAAGTGTGGCATGTCCATAGACATAGTACTTTATTGAAGATCCGGGATAAATTCCAAGCCAATTAAAATTTAAAGGCTTGGCTGTAATTTGTATTTGACATTTGGATTTGTCACCCATCTCTTAGTTTTCAGTGGTCCTACGTTCATCTGGGTACCCCCTAAAGAAAGGTGATCCACAAAGAGAAGGTGGATGAGTGTAACCCCAGCCTAGGGCTGCGCTTGGCCAGTGACCCAAGTTCTCTCTGTAACAAGGAATGAATACTTCAGTACTGGATAATTAATTGTTCTTCTGACATTCTCTCCCTCCATTTTTAATTTTTTTTTGTTACAGTGAACACATGAAGGAAAGCTATGAAGTGGAAAGTAGTAATTAAAGGCCCCTTTCAATTAATTTTTGAAGTGAACTTACAATATATACTAGCTTCTCATTTGAATCACCGAATGAGCAAATGCAAATTTATATGCGGGGGAGATATGTTATATTACCCTGATAATATCCAGAGTTGAATTTAGAGATGCATGACTCCAGTCTAGGTGGTGCCAAATGACTGCAGTGTATATGGGGGCGTAGTGGAAATGTAGATATAAATTATGTAGTAAGTTGTTACAAATATCTCCCAATACACACATCTATGGATGACTAAGTAAGACATTCGGTATAAGTAATAATTAAATTCCACAGTGCAATTGACCAAAATGATATGACACACATACACACACACACACACAGACCTGTACTCATATACTTGTGGGGACCATCCATTCAGCCTTAATCATTAGTAACAAAACAAAATACAGGTCTTTTGATTGCAGTCTGAGGACCAGAAAATGGTCCCTATCATATAAAAATAACATTTTTATTACATCGTGGGGACATACATACATAGCCCACACACGCGTGCATATATATTTTTTACAAATACCAAATGTTAGCTTACTGTTTAAAATATCCCAGACCTCGACACTCACTGTTTTTATGACAGAATCGGCGTTATTTGGCTCACATGGGGATGGACATAATGTTTTGGCTCATCAGTGTGTGTGTGCGTGTCTGTGTGTGTGTATATATCCGTGTCTGTGCGTGTGTCTATATATATTTATATATTTAACGTTCATATATATTTATACAATATTCAAATATACAGATTCGCACATTATTAATATATATTATACAGTACTGTTCACTTTTGCTTAGTATGAGAAGGTGCTACTGTAGCTACTGTGCCGCTAGCAACAGCAGAAGTTCCGATTCGCTGATTCCCAGTGTTTTGATGGTTTAAAAAATGTGCCACGAGGAGACAGAGTAGCCAAAGCGGCAGCCCTGTTTGTTGTGGTAACACAGCCCTTCGACCTCACTGAGGCCATGGCAACACCCCAGTCGCGGATGCAGAACCTCAGTCACAGCTCATTCCGCATGGGTGGGAAATTTTGTTACTACAAAAGGACCCAAAACAAGATCATGTTTCTGTCCTCACTATTGCTCCATGATAGATCTGCAACAGGAAGTGAGTTATACCGCATTTCGATTTAGACATTCCAATTGCAATTTATTGTGATAATATTGCTGATGTTTGTAATTTATAATTTATTAAAGAACACTATTTAATCACAAATAGTTCATTCTGTAAGCATAGTCCCTACTTATTCCTAATTAAATATCCATCATCATCAGTCCTCACTAATTTTCCTGATCAGGGTCATGGTTAATATTATTTATCATCATATTCATCCCTCAGGTCCACTGGGTGATATTGCCTTTTGTATCATTTTAAGAGTATCTTTGTATTCTAACATACCGTGGGATTTGCTGTTTCATTCTGCCTCCTTATTTTTGTGAAAGAGGGATGTTTCAGGGATGGAGCTGGTTAAAGATTGGATCTGACACTGAAAAAGCAGAAATGGATGAGTCATCTGTAAAAAAACAAAAATCTGAAAAAAAAAATCAATAAGAGTCTGCAGTTTCTGCATTTCACGGATGGAGGCTGACTGTGAAATAGTGTAGCTGCTGAATTTAGTGACACATACAAGAGAAACAGATTTTCGCAGCCAAGAGGTCAAAAGTCACCCAACAGCAAAACCAACATGGTAGACAAACCTGGAAAAAGGCGACTGAGTTGACATAATCACAGCATCTTTATCCTTTATGTCTGTCCCCTGCCAAACACAACAAAAAGCCACGGCAATTGCGTTCCCATTGTTCCAAAATGAAAACGTTTCAGTAGTTTGTAGAATGTAGATGATTATTTCTGGTGCGAGTATATCGGGAATGTTGACACTCTGCTTGCAGAATTTGGATCTCACCCCCGGTGTCTTCTCTGCATCGGGTCACATGTCATTGATTAGGCACAAGATCCCTGCACAGAAGCAAATGGAAATGGGAAGAATGGGGAAAAGGTATGAGGCATTTAATTCAAAGAAAAATGTGGATGATGGCACTTAACAGGGCTGCAAACCACTTATAATAATGCCAGCAAATAAATAAATAATAAAATGACTGTATTCAGTTCATTTCATGCCCATATCCTAATTACCAGCTTTGGGAAGATCAGTGGAGAAAGTCCCTTGGATATCATTTGAGTTTTGGGAACAAGTGTGCCCAGCGATGCCGTCTGCTTAAATCAAACCTGTTTTCTCATCTGAATTTTAATAAGCCATCTATCACATCCATACAAAACTGGGCACAGAGAAGCGGCCGCCTATCTCCTTATTCTTCCCAAAACTAATCCTTAGGAGGGGGGTCACCTGCGCAGCCGACAGGAGGGGTATTAGTTACCACTGGCGATTTGGCGCTCTTTAAAGCTGCGGGTGGGTATAACATTATCTGACAAGGTGTCAGTTCTTATTAGTTTAAGAGGGTATGGATGTGGTGTAGCTAGAGAATGTATATATACATTGCAAAAGTCTTAGGAAATCAACAAAAATCACGTGCAAATGATCTTCATGTGTAGAACTCGGGTCGTCAACCTGTCCAAACACAGACAAATGTCCATTCGGTGAAACTTATCTGTGTTTGTGGTAAAAAAAAAAAAAAAAAAACATGTAGCCTACATTTCTAAATAGTATGTCTCTGGTAAAAAATTCATTTTGATCACAATGTCTGTCAGAATTCACCATGATGCTGACACCTGATATAAAGCTGAAATGAGCTTAGCAAAACCCCTCCTAAAGTCACCCCAGAATTTGCGGCAATCATCCAGTGTTTCCGAAACTGGTTCTCGGGGACCCACAGGCGTCTATGTTTTTGCTTCCTCCCAGCTTGAGAGCAAAAAGGCATGGACTGTCTGACAAGGAGCTGGGAGGGAGCAAAAAATGTAGACTGTCTGTGGGCCCCTGAGGACCGGGTTGGGAAACACTGATGTGTTTTTGACTCGACTACTAGCACACCATGTTTGGCTGATCAATAAGTCAATGAGTGACTTAACTAATTAAGTTAATTGAGCTGGTGATAAGCTTTAACGAATACATGGAATGACTGATGTGCCCCTGAGGAGAAGTTTGGGAACCAAAGCAGGGTTCATCTAGCCATCCAACTAGATATCAGTAACTTCTTGGATGAAAACGAAAATCTTGTTTGTGATATACTCACTACCCAGATAAATAGCCTTAAACATTTTCTTTGACTGCTTGCCTTTGTATGGTGCTGTATATATGTGTGTGTATATCTCTGACAGGCTCCGACAATAATTGTGTTACTACGACAAAAGCCTGACATGTGCCTTTGGGTAGGTGTGAGAGTTAAGTGTGTGTGTGTGTGTGTGTGTGTGTGTGTGTGTGTGTGTGTGTATCACTACACAGCAGACGTACCACTAAAGCCTGTTCCATTTGTACTGTTCCAGTAGCTGGCAGAATCAGTGCAAAACCAGATTGGCAGCATCCCACCAGCGCCGTGGGGGGCTGGTGGCGCAATTTGGGGCTGGTGGTGCAGTGCGGGCTGGTGGCGCAGTGGAGACTGGTAGGCGCAGTGGGGGGCTGGTGGCGCAGTGGGGGCTGGTGGCGCCGTGGGGGCTGGTGGCGCAGTTATGGATTCAGGGGCCTTATTAAAATGCTGTGGAGAGCCTGATGTTCATTACATAAGTCTGACTGCAGCCAGATTCATTTAAATGAATGGAATCAATTTTGCACATTGTCTATATTTGTGATATCTCATATTCAGACATTCCGTGTTATGAGACCCCCCCGCCCCCCCCCCAACATTGTGATCACTATGTGGCATCCTTATTTATCATGTGTACTGCTCTGAGTATTTATTTATTTATTTTTA